>JAYMTP010006261.1:0-12301 GCA_036897365.1 Geranium brycei | reverse complement strand
GACCATAACTAGGCATAATCGACCAGTCATAACCAAGATGATTTCGATTTTGGTTCAAACCAATGCGAGCCGTCAATTATTGGTTTTGATGAGAGAAAACCGTGGTTAGATGAACCTACCAATAATGGTTTAACCATATAATTGTGAAGTAATTGTAGTCGTTGATCAAGCCATATCAACGTCCTCCTTCTTGCACACGGTTCCGTCTCGTCCATGCGATTCATCATAAACACAACCTGTCATCCACTTACCCACCTACATCTCTCTCTTCTCTCACACAATGTACATATCCAAAAGCAAATCTCGCTTAGTCCAAAAAAGCTTCTCTTGAAGATAACACGGGATGGGAGATGGCGAGCTTGGACGTCGGAAAAGTGGTGGATTGGAGCTCCCTCTTTACCAGAGAGGGTCGTTGAGGTTAGCTCCGAGCCGCTCGAGCTCCGTCGCGAGCCAGCCGTCGACGACGTCGGATTTGCCTACTTGCTGGAGGGAAATGGTAATGAAAGTCGTCGTCGGCGACGTTGCGGCGGTGCCTATTGAACGCTTCTCATGGGAGGTCACATGTTGGAGAGAGAGAGGGGCGCAAGTACGGCTGGGCACGATTCTAGAACCGGACCGAACCAGGTCAATCCGTTCCTTATTTTATAGACCAAAATCGGACCCTATAAACTGAAACGTCCGGTTTTGGGTCCGGTTCTTACCTGCTCGGTTCTCGATTCTGCCCAATTTGACCCGATTAAACATTTAACTGTGATTGAAGTTCAGTTCTCCGGTTCGGTACCTTAATTTTGTCCAATTAAACCTAATTACAGTCTAATTTTCCGGTCCAGCTCCCTGGTTCTACCTAGTTAGACCTAATCAAGCTAATATTCATACAATTATTCAATATATGATCAAAATTAGACAGGGATTAGCATCCTGAACAGGTTCAATTATGAACTAGTTACTTTGTAGTTCTGTACTGTCAGAACCGGAATCGAACCAGATTAGTTCGGTTCTCCATTTTCAGACCCAAATTCGATTTGATAACCACAGTTCTCGATTTTTAGTTCGAATTCGGTTAAGTTCTTGGTTTGGATTCGGTTTTGGGTAAAAAGTGTCCACCCCTAGACGCAAGGTTGAAGATGAGTATTATTGGACTCTTCATCTTAGGCCCAAAATTTTATTAGTTGAGGCCCAAGATGAATTGAAAACCGGTTCTGATTAAATTAGAAAAACTAGTCCTAATTTTGTAATTAACTGATATGTCAGACCCAATCAATTTTCGGGCGATTTCAGTTCTGAATTTTAAAAATCAAATGGGTTTTGAATTTTGGTTCGAGTGGTTAATCGTGTTTGAGCACCCCTAATAACAATAATGACATATGTTACTTATATTTTATTTATTTCAAACTTTATCATCTAAAATTATCGAGCGTTGAAACTCTTGCATCTATCTATGTTTTTATTTTGTAGCAAAAAATATTACAAATAATAGTTCGACAAGAAGTAAGATTTAACGGGAGACCCTATTCCCAAGGCAAAAAGCGAAAGCCACGGGAGCAAAATGTATTGACATGAACATAAAACGACGCCGCACGCGGAAAGCTCCTTGAAAGTAACCTGACCGAGCATTTACAGAGATCTTGGGAGTTCACATTCATGGAGGACAAGAGGCCATCATCGTCTTGTTCAGAAAGGAGACCCAAAATGGAAGGAGGTGGAATCTCTCTGATAAACGATGACCTTCTCCATAACATCCTCTCGAGGCTTCCCGCCTTGACCTTCGCTTCCGCCGCATGCGTCAGCAAATCATGGAACCTCATCTGCACTCGGATTCTATTGCGCCCCAGAATCGCCTCTGCTCTCTCCGTCAAGCACTCTGCTCGCGTAAGTTCAGAAACCTCAACCCTATCCCTAAATTCTTATTAAATCTCCATTTTCCATTGCAATCGCAATTGGGTTTCTCCAGTTGATCATATATCTTGTATTCGCCTCACTTGATTGATTGATAATGAAATTTCAATTGTTTTGTTCCAATGGAGTTATTGTCATGTGATGTGTTTTCTATGCACTCAATCTTTACTTGTTTTTGTATTGAATAGGACGCTGTGAATGAGGTTCTTGATAAGGTTCTCTGTAATCCTATTCGACCACACTTTGCCATTGCCAATGTTGGCAGCGGACTCGGCGCAAGAGACACCCTCATACTTGTATCATTTATCTCTACCATTCACTTTCCTTTTCTTTATTACTGCTAATTTGATGCATGAACTTTGACCGCTTGTTCAAATAGGTCAGACTTTTTAAATTTGTGTTCAATTGATTGCATAAAGTAATCAAATTTATTCCTTTGGGTGCATGGATCAAGCAAATATGTTTAGTTGAATCTCTATATCCAAATATGCTAGCTTCATTCATTAAAAGATGTGGCAATATGTGCCAATTTTGATATTTTGACATGAATGGTAATATGAAATATTTTCGCAAGTTATTGGGTTACATGTAACATGTAAAGATTATTCTTTTAGGTGTCGTCTCATCAAAATAATTCACGCTGCTGTACTCAGCAACAACTTCATAACATTTACTGCCACATGGTAGCAATAAGCATCAATGAATACCTGAATTTTGGGAACTTGGAGAAAGAAAAATTTGTTTAAACAAGTTTATGCACTAAATGAAAGAAAGTTTTAATGTTCTGACTCATTTGAACAAATACACAAAGTTGGTCCACTTATATAGGCATGATCTCTTGTAGAAATTGACACCATTACTGAATCTTCTCTCTTTGAACTTTTTATGTGTTCATATTTATGATGCAGATAGAACAAAAATTGGGACCCAAAGTTCCAATTGTTGTTTCTTGTGTTGGCGGAATCATTGGCAGAGATGCTCTTACCGACAAATTTAGAGAGGTTTGCATGTTCCTTCTAATTAACATAAAATCCCTTGTTCTATCCGAGGAACAAGTGTTGGAAGCACTTTATTTCTTTTTAGCTTTTACTAAAAGTTCAATTATGCAGATCAAGTGGGAAGATATGGACAGTGATCCAGAGGAAGAATATGAACAAGTACCTAGTGATGTAAATATCGGAATTGTTCTGACTGTTGGCTTTTTGCCGGGATTGAAAGTTGATGTTATCCCACTGTTACGACCTACTAAGGTGAATTATGCCCCAATGTTTATTGTCTCTAAGGTGGAATATTATAATCTTCATTTGGGGTGGCTTTAGGAGGTGCAAATATTTTTTGCACAAATGCTCTCTTGTTAATTTAAAGGGATTCATTTTATGTTTGGTTTGTATCAGGCTCCTCAGGTGGCATTGCTTGACAAGTTTGTGATGGATATTAGAGACTACACATCATCTGTTTCAGGTTGCAGATCTCCTGTTGGTGTAGTGATGTTTGGAGTAAGTTAACATTCTACTAGCTTCCTTCCTTGTGACTTTATCTTTTCGAATTTGGATTGGTCAGATTGCTAATGTATGAAATGGTTGCTTGTGTAGGATGAGCATATCGATCAGAAACCAATTATGGAAAAACTGGGTGAGTTTTGCTCGTACCCACTACTCATTCTTTTTTTCCCAATTGAATCTAAACAGGGGAAAAAAATTAACTATTGTTCTTTTCATTCTGTTAGAAGGTACCTGATGATTAGGAATTAAAAGTATGGACCTAAAAATGTTTAGTGAACTATGTTTAAATCAACTCTTTGAATATTTTATAGAAATAAAAACTGTGTCACGAGGCTTAGCATTTGCTGTTGTGCTTATACTTGCTTTAGTAACCATCTGGAGGTATAGGCTTAACTCTCAGAGACAGATCACTGATGAATATAACTTCGGATGATCAAGGTTTTAAAAGGCGAAAGCGGGAACCGAGACGTTTTCCCTTAGCACCGTGAGGCGTAAGCCTCAATGATAAGACCTTAGTTTAAAAAAGCTATTGAGGCTTACGCCTTGAGGCTCGCCTTAAGGTGAGGCTGTCGAAAACAGTCTTTGAGGCTACGCCTCTCATCTGTGTACCAAGGCTAACGCCTCGGCTCCGTCAAGGCTTACGCCTCGCGCCTTAAGTATTGAGGCGGTTGAGGCTTACGCCTCAAATTGTAGGCTAAAATTTAAATTGTTAAAAGCATGGGCTTTTTATGAAAGTTTTATATCTGAATTTTTTTTAAAACGTTGTTGTTGAGGCTTTTAAGTTAGTAAGAACTAAGAAGCTGAAGTTAACCTAACGAATCTAAGGAATACATAATGAAAACATGAATTAAAAGAGAAATCAGCACCACTTCCATCCGGCAACCCCTTTTCTAGCCGACCACTCTTCTCCCTCCCTCCCTCCCACCCTCTCACCTCCTTTAATTTTTGTTAATTCTTTGATGATTTTCATTTTTTGCTTATTTTTTATTTGTTTTAACCTGATTTTTTCTTAATCTATAGTTGTTTATGATTGCTTATTTAATTTTTAATTTTTGCTAATCCTTTGATGATTTCCATTTTGCTTGTTTTGCCTATTTTTGCTTATTTTTCTTTAAATTTTTTCTCATTCTTATCATATTATAGGAATTTATTTTTTCTTTTATAATTTATTTATTGTGTTTTTTTTTAAATTATATAATATTCTGTTTTTAATGTTATAAAATTTGAGTTTTAAATATTTTTTCTGTTTTTATTTGTTTTATTATTTTTGCTGTTTTTGTTCATGTTTTTACTTTTTGCTGTTTTAATTTATTAATTATTTTCATTACGAAATTACTTGTTTGACGTAAAATTGAAAAAGAATATTTTATTATTATTTTTACCTTATCACTGAGGCTTACGCCTCACTACGCCTCAAGGCTTACGCCTCACATTGCTAAGGAAAAACGCCTCAAGGTCCATTTCCGCAATTTTAAACCTTACCAATAAATTCTTAAAATATCATATATTTCCTACAATTCATGACAAACAACTAGTGTTTTAAAAACGCTAGATGCTAATCAGGCGGATAGGGACTCTGAGGATTAATGAGATTTGTATTTCTCTATTTTTAAAAATTTTATTAAATAAATTATCTTACATACACAGTTAAAATATATAAAAGTAATAAATATTGAGGATATAAAATGTTTAAAAAAAATATTTGTTCCATCTATGTCCTTTAAAAATAATAAAATTACCATAAAGTACCTGTTAGCATAAAAAGCCCAAGAAGGGCTTTTAAAAACTTAAATTTGAGCTTACAATTTGAGGCGTAAGCCTTAACCGCCTCAACAACTAAGGCTCGAGGTGTTCGCCTCACTACACAACCTCAAAGGCTTTTTTCAACGCCTCGCCTGAGTCGTGCCTCACACGTGTTCTTAAACCATACGGATGATTTAAATTCGACTCTCATGTTTTTCATATCTGTTGCTTTTATATGAAGGTATACATATGAAGCTTTAAAGAAAATCACCATCAACCAAGGCACCCTTTTTCATTTCAGTCCATATTTTGTTACTGACAATCTTTATGAAATGTATTGTATTCGATTGTTCTTCTTTGTCAATTACAATAGAGGAGGTTCCTTTATATAGGGAACAATAGAAATATAAACCAAATTAGGAAACCCTAATACACAAACCTAAACCCTAATGGGCTTTCCATAATACTAACAGGCCTAACATAATACTAACCCTAATTTATACTGATTGACACCCCCCTCAAATTGATGTGGGTTGACCAACATCAATCTGACTACGAAAAAACTGATGCAGTGACGCCACATGATGAAGTTGGCGGTGAAGTGACAATGACTGATGCTTGAACTCGAAACTCGGAGACGGAGATAGGAGCCTGAAGGCTTTGGAAATTTATACCCAATTCTTAAGATGGAGACCGGAGCCTTGAGGCTTTGGGGATTAATACCCAATTCTGAGATGGAGACCGAATACAGATGTCCGAGATGGACCGAATACGGAGACCAGACAGAGCTGGAGACCGATGTGAAGACCGAATACAGAGACCAAAGACGGAGTTGGAGACCGAGGTGAAGACCGAATACGGAGACCAGAGATAGAGCTGGAGACCGATGTGAAGACCGAATACGGTGATCATGGAGACCGAGTTGAAGACTGAATACGGAGACCATGGAGACCGAGTTGAATACCGAAATAGAGACCGTATATAGATTTATATACCGAATACAGAGGTAGATACCGAATATTGAGTTGGAGACCGAATTTAGAGATAGAGACCGAGTGCGCTACGGCTTCAGCACATCCTCCCACATTAAGAGAGGCTAACAATAAGAAATAAATCAAATCGTCTCGAGAAAACACCCAAATCATATCAATGAAAAAGGAAATTAGCCGAAAATTCCGGTAGCAAAAGGGGTAGTGGAGCAAATCAGGCAATAAGGAAACTAAATGATCGGATGGCGGATGCTGGATGCGCGGATGACTGATCTGGATGACGGATGACAAAATTCTGGATGACTTTAAGAAAAATCATTATGTACTTGCTTATCTGGAGGCCTCTGATACCTTGGCAATCTTGATGAAACATATTGTATTCAATTGTTCTTCCTTGTCAATTACAATAGAGGAGGTTCTTTTATATAGGGAACAATAGAAATATAAACCAAATTAGGAAAACCTTACACACAAACCCAAACCCTAATAGGCTTTCCATAATACTAACATGCCTAACATAATACTAACCCTAATTTACCCTGATTGACAGTTACATGAATAATTGATGTTCTAAAACTACCACTTATTACTCTATTGTATGTTTCAGATTATGCCATGCCTATGGAAACTGTCATTCTGGGTGATGAGAGAGCGTGCTTTGTATACAGAAGTGCAGATGACTCTAGAAATGTCTGTGGCAGTATAAAATACTTTTCTGATGCGGTTGCTCTTGTATTTGCAAGAGATAGAAACAAGCCTCCTGGTACTAACTCCATTCTTTGTGAAACAAGCCTCCATGCTTTTGTTTTATCTTTTTATTTTTAAAATCTGAGTAACTATAACAATTGCCCGAATGCACTCATAATTTTCACTAGCGCTGGTTTCAATCTGAACCTTGAGAGCTGATTGAATTATGTCTTTTATGTTCTATGATTTGGTGCTAACTTTCTTTGCCTTCATTTCTTTTCATTTTATTTTTATGTTGTTACATTAGAAAGATGCTGCATAACTCCTAGCTTCTAGAGATAATTGTGTCAGTTTCAGGATCTTCTTCCTCTTTTACTTCTAAACTGAGTTTGTTTGGAAACATGAATGCAAACCATAATCTGTATATTATGTGCATACACAAATATTCCCATTGTAGCTTCTTGGATGGCGTTGTGTTCTTCGATTCCTGTTTACCGTATTGTTTTTGATGCTGTTGGATTTCTTAAATCACTTTGTAAATTGTGTATAATATTCTTTAGGTCCAAGTTTCTATAATATGATAATATATTCCCTGTTTTGCATGTTCTCAGTGCTCCATAGTGTTTGTCGCTTAGCATTGCTACAATTGTTTGTCTGGAAATCAATATGTTACAGTATACCTTTCTCTTTAGCATTTCATTCCATAATATATTCACATAGTTTGTTCCATATACCGCTTTGGTATGATTCAATTGAGTAGGTGTAGGAGAAATTCAATTCCATGCAGCACTTTCTGCTGGTGTATCCCCAATAGGTCCCAGGTACAAGGCAGCATCTGTAAGAGGCAACACTGCTGATCGGTGTACATGGATCACTGCTAGAAGAGAAGGACAACAAGAGATTCTAGATGGTCAGACAATTCTGAATAATATCAATGATGAGGTAGGCTTCTATTTAGGAACTAAACTTTTAATTACTATGTCGTATTGATTTCAGTTTTTCAAACATCATGACATTGAAAAGAGGTGATAAGCTTCATATGTTAATTGTTGTATTTTGTTCTTGGATAACATAGTATGGACATACTGTGTTGAAGGGTTTTATCATTTTGTTGATAGCTTATAAGAATGATTATTTTATACACTGAGAAAAGGGAGAAAGAGAAACTTCTTTCTATTATACATTTTTTATGTTTTAGTATGTGCCACATGTTAGATTTTGTAGTGATTTAAATGTGATGAATATTGAATGTATCTCCCTTGCATTTTATTATTGGTTCACGTGCAAAGTAATTTGTGTTGCCATACCTACATAGGAGGGGAAGTGTCCCTTAAGGATAATGCGCATGAGACCAATTCATATACAAGTTAGTCCCACCCTCCCACCTACTGGCTAAGGCTTTGAGGTTTGGGATATACAATTTCTCGTGCTTGTACTGTTGTTTGATAGTATTTTTTAGATACCACATTTGTAAGTTTGAAAATTGATTATTCTATGTGAGCTATGGATGGGTGTTTTTCTCTGGTTTTAACCTTCTACATTTGTTCATATTTTCACTAATGTTGTAACATATGGTAGATGGAAAATCGTATAGGGAGTCCTGATCTATATGTTGGGGTCACAAAACAACGAAAATGTGCTGTTGGATCAGAGAAAGCAAAGCGATCTAAATATTTGTCATTCCATGGAGTGTCAGGGTAAGATTTGAAATCTTTATCTATTTACACAAAATAAAGAAACCTGGGACTGTATACAAATTTGTCTTAAACTATATTCACAATATCTTTTGTAAGCAAAGCTTATAATTCATCCTTATGAAGTATTACTTTTCAATTGTTTTATCAATCCCTTCACCACATCCTAGTGGGTTATCATTTATAAATAGTAGGAATGATGTTATATAAGTTTCTTGCATTCAGTTAGCCATCATATTTGATTGGATAAGTTTGCAAATCAATTATGGAACAATGACGTATTTGCATAGAAATGAACTTTCATTGGTCATTGTTTATGAATGATTTTTTAAATGACTTTTTATCTTGTGGTAGTTTTAAATGAGACAAATATGAAGCCTTTACATTGTCTTTTCAGTCTTTTTTTGTTTCTAGGGAACTTTCAGCATTCCAAAGTAAATGATTCTACCATTGCTTCTGCAAGCTAATTCTATATAGAGGCGGTTCACTGGTTGTTGGATTATTAATGTAGGCAATTTTTAGGCTTATATGGATGATCGCTAGAATATTACTTGCGAGGTAAAACACACACTAGTGTGTGATGAACATAGGTGCTCATCCACAAACTATTTTCGGCTCTGTTAGCTGGTGCATTAAAGTAATTCACATGCAGACAAATATTTGTTTCTTGTTCCTTCACAAGCATTTTGCATTTTCTCCTTTGTACATGAACTGTTTATTTGTATGTAAGATAACGTTTGATGTCTATTGATTTTTCATAGAGGGGATGACGAGTACCTTTATGTTGATGGTCTTGGCATTAAAACTGGCGATTACTTCCAATTCTACCATTCAGATCCAAATGCTGCATCATCTTCTTGTAGTAGAGTGACAGAAAGCCTTCAAAACTTGAAGCAGAGTTGGAATTCCAGAAATTGCAGTCACACGAATGGCGATAGAGAAGCTTTTGGAGGTTTAATCTTCACTTGCTCTGGCCGTGGCGAGTCTTTCTTTGGACGTCTCAATACCGATAGCTCCCCAATATTGGAAAACTTCCCCGAGATTCCTTTAGCAGGAATATTTTGTGGCGGTGAAATTTGTCGTGGATCACCAAACTTAATTGCCCAAGAAAACCAAGTAGAAAATGATAGTCACTGCTTCCTGCATGTTTACAGCACTGTGTATCTGCTACTGTCCCATACTCCAGGAATATCAGATCACTAGATCCCGTCTGGCCAACCTTTTGTTCTAGATGACGACTACTTTTCTGTTCTTGTATTTCTGATACAAGGAATGGGGTGGGTGGGGGTTTCAAGCATTTGTTAGTTATGCCATGTTTTGGACTATAAATGAACTTGGAAGATGAAAAATGAATATGTGCTGGAACCTGTATTTGTATTGTGTACATTTTTCTTCTTCCCGAGGAGTCTGTTTTGTCAACTATAGCTTTTACTGGATACAGTTTTATATTTGCAAAGTGCCTATTGCATGAATTCTTTCAGTTGTGCACCTAAGGAATGATTTATGACATCAAATTCTTATTATATGATGAGAAAATTATGTAAACTTGTTCCACTTTAGCATGGCGGTTTTGTTACTAGCAGGTGCAGCTAATATCATCATCGCCAAGAGAAATAAAGGAAAATAAATGATTGAGATGATGTAATGAAACTCAAACCCAGTTGTGATCAAAACCATATATAAATATACAAAGGGAGGAAAGATATTGGCACGGCTCAATCAGACAAAAGGACCCAACAGTAGGGAAATTTCATTTGATTGAGCCATTCCAACATCTTTCTCTGCACTTACAAGATGACCATCAGTGCAGAAACATGAATACTTGGAGACGATTTGGGACGGTGATCGATCTTAGTTGATTGAATTTGCAAATTGTTGATGATGATGGAGTGGAGTGGAGTTAAATGATATGAGGTTGTGGAAGGGATGTTCATTGTTGAATTAGTAGTGATGGAAGAGAAGAAGAGAATGAAAGTGAAAGGCTGAGTTGAGTTGGGTTGGGTTTGGTGAGGATGGTTGAGACGTCCAAGTCTTTGCTTCATTTAGAAAGAGACTCACTTGTTTTATATACAAATTTCCATTTCCATTTCCACTGATATATTTCTCTAGATCTCCCCACTAATATTTTTACTACTTGATCTTGGACAATGCCTAAACCATTCTACTCTTCTTCTTTTTATTAAGAAAACATGTTCCATACTATTACACTACGCGTACTTTGTTATTGGTAAAAAAATGTTGTGAACTTTGATTTTTTTGTGCAAAATATGTGTGAACAACAAAATTACCCTTAACATTAAAAATAATTTTCAAAATAAAAATAACAACTTTAAAAGTTTTTTCTGATAACTTAAAATTATTTAAAAATATATAATTCTTAATATTATGGGTAATTTCGTCATTTTTGTACAAATATACACATTTTGTACAAGAAAAATTAAAGTTTACAACACTTTTTTTTGTTATTAATAAAGTACATGTCATGTTCTTGCAAAAGTGTGATAACTTAAGACACATTTTTTTTTAGTTTTCCGTTATTATTATTCGGAACATTTTCAACATCCTATATTTCATGTAACAATATCTAATTCAATTTCCTTCCATTAATTACCTGATTGGAAATTTGATTTTGTAGCTACTTGCTTCAGAATAAATAATGCTTAGTATTTAATTAGCTTATAATGAGGTGGTGGTACCACACTAGAGTTTTGTTGGAAGGCACATAGGTTGTACAAAATTATGATTATGATATCTGGTTGATAGCAAATCTATCAACTAGCCTTCAAGTAAACGATTATGAGCAATTAATTGAAGATTTTATGGAAGGAGAAACTTCCACTTAAATTCCCTTTCACTAAAGACACCAAGAAAACATAGATTCTCTCCCACCTATTGCTGCTCTGCTATATTACTTACCTGATTCCTTGTCCCATTATCCTGCAGGCACTATTTATAATTTTATATGATTTATGTCTTATTTCATTGACATAATCAATTGTAAAGAAACCAATCAAACAATACAAATCTTCACAAGATGACTAAAATGGATGTCATTAAGGTTGTGATTCTGCATTGTGATGCACCAAAGAGAAACTCATTGCGAGTTGAGACCAAGAACTGGTAAGATTGTCAGACAGACCTAACAAGCACAGGCTGTCACCACTAAGATTCTTTGAGCAACCCAAACATCATAATTTAGTAGCTAAAATCGGATTGCTACTTCAAGTTCAAAGTCAACCTCTTTCCACTATTGTTACCCTCCCATTGGTGAATTGGTCCGTTATCAAGCTGAGAGGAGTGGTGGAGGACGTGTTTATCAAGATAGGAAAATTCATTTTCCGGTGGACTTTGTCATTCTTGATATGGAGGAAGACCACAAAACGCTCATCTTCTTAGGAAGACTTTTGTTAAGAATGTCTCGTGCTCGTATTGATATGGAGTTAGGGTATTTGACCATAATATGCAAGGATGAGAGAATTACCTTTTGTGTTTTTTACTCAACCGAGTTTTATGGTTGCAGAAAATTCTTGCCTTCAAGTTGAAGAGGTTGAGGAAATGAATTTTGGGAAAAAAATGACTTTACATTTCTAGCAATGAAAAAAAATGGTTGTTTGGAAATTTTTGGTGAAAAACAATGTTCTAACTGTTAGATTTGTGCCCTAGCCCAAGTGTATAAGTAATCTACAATGTAAATGTTTTATCATCGTTCTGAAATAATAAATCGGCATTATGTTACTATGGTGTTGTAGTAATATATTAAATATGATTTGATCTGTATCATTGAGTGTGT
>JAYMTP010006260.1:0-12305 GCA_036897365.1 Geranium brycei | reverse complement strand
CGAGACCACCAGATCTAAGATGAACAGATATGAAAAGATTGAAGAGGTTCGGGAAGAGCAAATAGAGGACAAAACAAGGAGAAGAAGGAGAAAGGTTGAGGAAAGGGACGGGGGAGAGAAGGAAAGAGAGAAGAGAAAAGGGGTCGCCAGCGCGCACAGAGCGTCGCCGGCGACCGGGGAGCCAGAATCGGAGAGGTTTAGCTGACAGCGTCTCCTTCTCATCATCATCACATCACATATCTTCAAGTGTTTCACATCACATATCTAAAAGTGTCTCACAACACCTATCTTCAAGTGTGTCACAACACATATCTACAAGTGCCTCGCAACACCTATTTACAAGTGTCTCACATCACATATCTTCAAGTGTCTCACAACACTTATACATACTATATCAATCAAGATCGAATTGGTTTTTCTACACCGACTCAAGTTTGACTAACTACTTACTTCAATCAAGCTCCAATCAGTCATTCTATGCCGACTCTAGGTTGACTACTACATAATCAATCAAGCTCCCGTCGGCTACTCCAGGTCGATTCAAGTTTGACTATTACGATGAATTACTCTGATCAAGTAATAAACACCACTTCTTTTTCAACACCAAATCGGCGATTTCAACATCAAATCGGCTCGGTCCAACCCGGAACCTGTCCCCGCAAAGCAATCTCAGCCGGATCAATGATTGTGTCTGTCAATTCAAAACTAAAGTAGCGATCCGATTAGCCAATCTCGCTTCAAGATAGGTCAAACTCAGAAGATTTTGGTTCTTAAAATGTTTTATCTATTCTAATTTCTAAATAAATATTCATTTTGTTCTTCATAAGTAAGTTATATTTAAATTGGTGTTAAATTATTTGAATAAACTAATTATAAATATGAAACTCATCATCAACCACGAAAACATTAAAGTCATTATTTTCAATTTTCTTGGGATATTGGCTTTAGCATATCACCAAACGGCAAAACTTAGGGATATACAGCTTAACTTATTATTATATGCCATCGAAATTTCATGTAGATTAATTTCTTCAGCACATTAGTGATATTCTTTGAAGTCAACTTTTATTTAACTAAAATAAACAATTAGTCAACTTTTCAGAAATATATGTACTCTGAGAAATGATATAACTAGACAAGATGTGTCTCCTTAAGTTTCTTTTCTTAACAGTATTGTTGACTTTTCTCAGCCAACCTCAATTATTGATAATGTTTAATCTTAATTAGGATGTGTCATGAAATTACAATATGTCTTTCATAATTATTGATTTTTTATTTTTATTACACAAACTTATATTTTTAAAGAAGATGTTCTTAATATGATTCTTTTATTATTAAAACATATTCTAGATCTACCATTTAACTCTTTCTTACTTTGATCACAAGGAGGATCGAAACAAAAATATCTCCATTAATAGTGTGAGGCTCAAACCATTGTAGTGTCTCATTTAGAACATATACTTTTTTATTTTAATTTGTTTTGTTTCATATATAAAGAATTCTCAATTATTGTAATGTCACTTGAACTCAATAGTATTAATTCAAACAAATATCACAATCATCCTCTTACACCTTTCCATATAAGTTAATTAACTTTCATTTTGGATATTCTACTTATATATCAATCCCACTTTTTAAATAAATCAAGTTTCAATATTGTTCTAGAGATCATGATCCTGGATCAAGCTTTATTAGTACTCTCATTTTTATTTATATATAGGTCAAGCAAGAAAGGGATTATCATCCAAAACCTTACAACATTTTTGACAAATTGGTTCAATATTTGAATGTGTTCAATAGACCTAAGTTTGAGTCACGCTACGATTTAACACTTAAAAAATAAAATGTCAATTGATTCAATTCTTGATTAAAATGACCACAACCTATAAGCAAAACGTCTCATTCAGTTACTTCCTATTTTAATCGGTAATTGATGTCTAGATCAACTAGTAACTATTTTCACATATATCATTAACTATTTAAAGAATTATAAATTGTATTTGCATGTTGAATTTCTAAATTTTAAATATGAATCGGTATTCGTATAATCTCCCAATTAATAGTATGGAAGATTATACATGCTCAGGTAATTAGCTTGAATTGGACGTGTATCTTATTTACTTACTACTTATTTATTAATTAATAATATAATTAAATCGTGGCTTAGTCGCTCTCATCACATCATGTAGCATTTATGTCAACCATGTGAACATTACCGTAAAGCAGTCCACATTCAAACTCAATCCCAATCAATAACAAGTATTTTCAAGGGTTAATTAATTGCTAGAAGTAAAAATGTATTATCCCATCCTTTTACAATTTATAGATGTGAATTTTGTTCATTATCAATTGTTTTGAAAACACATGTATTTTTAAGAAAATGGTAAAATGCCTCTAAACTTAAAATTTTAAATATCAATATTAAATATAATCAAGAATATTGTTTCGGGTTGGGAGCAGGAAATAGTGATTGGATGTATCCCATTAGAGGATGGACATGATAGGGATAATTCATATAAAATTGGGGACGGGACGGAGAAAACCCATTCAAACCCATCTCAGACTCTCACTGTCCTCTCCAATATAATTACACTCCCAACCTATACTAAAAATTAGTCACATTTGAGCTGTTCCAAAGCAATAAACTCTAAAAGTCATAAAAAGCCAGAGAAAATGGCGGTCAGTTTTCATTTGTTTTTAATTATTTAGTTTGTGAAAATAAATTATGTCCCATAGTTTAAGTTTTTGACTGGGGTACCATCTTCATTTCACATTAAATCAGTATTTGATTATTTATGAGGGTTATTTTTATCATTTTTTAAAAAAAATGAACAAAATATGTTTAAATTTTAACATAGTGTACTACAGTTGAAAAAAATAGTTAAGATTCTGCGTATGTTAAAAACGAAAGTTAATTAGGGATGCACTCTAATAAAAATCATTGTTTGGAAAAAAAAGTAAGAATCATTACCATATGTAGCAGGATAGTATTGATCAATGAGAGTATATTTGTCCAGACAAAATTATGAAATTGAACCCTAATAATAACAGCTGAACCCTCACCCTCCCATTACACAAAAAGTAGGTGTCTTTTTTCCACTTCCTATGACGCGGAGACGCGTGTGGCTTCTACCACTGCCACGACAATTTCGTCGGCGCCGCCAGTGTCCTAATCATGAAACGGTTCTCCATCGACGACCTCTCCCTGGTTGCTCCTCGCTGACCTCACCGAATCATCGGTAACCCTCTCCATCGGCTACGTCAGCCCCCGTCATCTAGCCAATGGCGAGATCTGGAGCAACGAGGAACATCCATCGATCACATCGACAAAGGCGAGGACGTGATCTGTGATAATAGTGATTCACTATCGTCAACGGGCACGCCCTCTGTCGCATCCGCTGCTAATATGGCATCGAGGAATCATGTTTAAAGCGTTTATGACATCGGGATCACAGAGTTTCTCCAGCCAGTCGAGATGGAGACCGTGACTCTACATAAAACTAATTGATTCGAGTCGACTTATCTCCGATATGTAATCTTACTAGTTTAACCTTTTATTATTTCTATGTTTACTAGTGAATGGTGATATAAAGTCGAGTCAACAATTGTATACGACACAGTTGGAACCAGGAAGAGTGAGGACCCACCTAAAACTTGAATAAAAGTCAAGCCGATGAACATTACTGGAAAACAGTACAGGTTCGAAGTCAATACCTACGACGTCTCGTGGGTCCCATCCCCGAAACTTCTCCACCAGACAACATTTTGGCTTTAAAACTTTAAGTCTTGTACATTAATTTCCTTCACTCATTTCATTTGTGTACTATCTCTCCAGTCAAATTTTTATTTAATTATATTAAAATCTAGTCAACCTTTCAATGGTCATAGAAGAAATCGTTTTGATATATTTTTAAACATTTCAAGCACATTATCACTACCAAATAATTAACATCAGTCATCAAATATAAGTATACTATTATTGCCAAATAATTAGTGTTTTTTAAGTATCCGAGACTAAACCCTCAAAAAGGTTGAAGATTATTTTACATACCTAAAACTATGTAAACTTCATTAATTAATGATACAAATTGGGGTATTGATCAGTTGCAAACATTGAATTTTACTACAAATTTTAGAATGTTTGTAATTCATTGGATGAAATAATTAATAGTTAAATTTAATGCTGACTCATCAATGACATGCTAACATAAATATAAATTAATTGTACATTTCTTTTGGTCATTTTATACCATCAGATGGGTATAAATGTATTTTTATATCCTTATTTATTTTGAATATTATTTCCTTACTTGAATATCTTATTTTTGGTTTTTTTTTTCATTAGTTGAATATCTTTTATTATCGGTTCATTGCGCTGGTTTGATCGGTTCACTTGCAAACCGTTTTATCGGTTTTCTTTATATGTTTTTTATGATATGTTTCATCTAATATGTTTCAAATTCGTGTTGTCAAATCCGTTCTCCAAATCTGTTTGGTCTAAACAGTTCAATTGGTGTTGTTTCATCGAATATGTTTTATCAAATATATTTTAGCAAATATGTTTCATCGAATGTGTTTCTTCGAATTGATTTTGCAGAACAACGCTTTTTGTTGGTCAAACCCGTTTCATCAAATATATGTCATGTAAATTTGAGAAATAACCATGAAAAATCGGTTCAATTTTCTTGTGATTAATCTAAAATCGTGATTCCTTGATGTTTAATCTATGAAACATTTTTAAAAAGAGATAATCAAAAAGCACAACAACAAATACATGAACCTATCCGACACATGAATCTGGGATTGGAGCGATTGGAGCTAGCACGTAATAAACAAGTGCAACAAATACATTGAATCAATTAGCAAGCAAACTGTAACTGATTAAGCAATATTAAGGTCGTTGACTAAAAAATTGAATCACACAAAACATTTTTGTACGTACACAAATTACCGTCCTTCTCACTACCTACATTTTACAAGCAACCAATCCAAAACCGATTCAACAATCATGTAAGGCAAACCAATTCTCTCTGCCTGAAATTTAAAAAATCAACACATATGTCATTGGTTAATCCATAGAGATAGATGGTACATCTGTATTCTTCCTAAAAGTTGCAACAAAATCATACAATCCACAACCAAAAAGAAGGCTACCATATCTGAATAACAATTGATGTTAATGGTCTCTGGGCCGCGTCTTCGAATTTGAATCGCCTTGGCCATCGTCGACTGCGAATCTAAGTCGCATCGTCGGCGGCGAATTTGAATCGATGTAGCCATCGTTGGCGGTGATTCTGAATCGCTCCTGTGAGGTATAGGTGGCTTGATGTCGTCGTCAATGTCGAGCGGTTGGTCTAGGTGGGGACGCGGCAAGACATGGACAATGGGGTCGTTGTCGTTTTCGGTGCTTCGAGCCGGAGCGGATCGCTGGAGGTCTTGAAGCAAGACGGGGAGGATGAGCTTGAGGTCATCGCCCGCATCGGCGCTTGGAATCGCCGTCGACGGAGGACTGGGCTACCGTCGACATCATGAGAAGCTATTGTCGTTGCCGTGAATCACCGTCGTCGTCGCAAATCGTCGCATCCGTCGCTCGTTCATGGTTGCCGCAAATCATCGCAGCCGTATAGTTTTAGGATGTCAATTGTGTATTAAAAGAGGCGGCACTAATTATATAGGATTAAGGTTTCTGATATATATATATATATATAGAGAGAGAGAATGTCCACATTACCCTTTTTATATTTTTCCTATTTATTTCATTTAGTATTAATTATAACTGTTGATGAAACTAATCCGATGGACATTAGGCTAACTAAAATTTGTAGTAGATGGTTTGTAGCCTATCTCATAAATCAAGAATCAAGAAACAATATCAACAAAAATGAGTCTATTAATGTTCAAAAATGAGTCTATTAATGTTCAATAATAGTTAAACAATACATATTCACCCATCTTGATAATCCTATTGATATTGGAGCCACTTCAAGATAAACATTTCCTTAAAAAATTTAATTTCACAATTCTCAAAAATGCATGAGTCGATATGGTTTCATTTAACGACATGCGTAATTGAAATAGAATTCACAATTCACAAAAATGCATAAAACAATATATTTTCATGAAACGCCTCTTTTTTTTTCTGGGATGTGCTGATCAAGTTGACGATTTCAAAGAATATGAAACTGTGCTAAAGATGTTAGTCATCAATATGTATTCATAAATAGAAAGTAGGCACCAATTATCTTTATCGTAACAACATCGTCCAAATTATCATTGACAAAGGCTTTAAAACTTGAGCAAATGCTTTCATTAAATAGTACAGTTTCGTGACTAAGAAACCGTACTTTTTCTGCTGGTTGAAGAGCTTCGGTTTTTCCGCGACGAAATTGTGTAGCGCGGTCGCCGAATCAACGCCAACGTCTTCAGTGTCGATGGTGCGTGTGGAAGATGGAACATGATGCTCGCAGATCTCGTCGGATGCTCATACATTCGTTCATGATCGGTGATCCAGACGCCGTTGTTATGGTGCTAGATACGGTTCTGTAGCTTGGATATGTTTGAATGAAATGATCATGATTGATACGTTCGAATGAAATGAGCTGGAGTTTTGACTACGATTACCAATTAATTTCCTTTTAGGGTCTTGAAATTTGAAATAATTGATTTGTCAATTGCACATTTTTCCTCTTACATCTATTTAACTTCATTGTAAATTAGCTGTTGTGAGTCATGAACTCGAGTCCTGCTAAAATGAGGTTCAATTCGGTTTGTTTACAACTCTCCATGGTTCGAACCTTTTCCTCCACACTTTCCATGGCCGATTAAGTCGAAACCAATTCTACGACAAGCCGATGCATTCGATTTCACACCAACAAGCTCACTGGGGATCGTTCTGGTTCTGAGGAAGATTGATAATGGCATCACTTTCAACTTTTTTTTTATAGAAAAGCATTGGTGTATAATAATAATTTTGACGTTGCATATATTTTTAACAACGTTAATAATAATGTAAATTAATAAAAAGTAATTTATGGTGGTAGATAACACTTTTCTAGAGTAAGAATCACGTACAATTAAAGTCTGTCATGAAGTTTCAAATTTTCTGTATTCACACAGTTGACAATTCAACAACAGAAGTGTGGGTGGTGGTAGACTATCATTTTCTGAAATCGGTTTTAAGTTTACCATTTGTATACATAAATATAATTACGTAACATTATTGTATTACGACTCACAACAGCTAAGTTTCACGTTTTTACAATTTTCATCCTTATTTGTAGGAAAAATTGTAAAAAATCTCTTTATAATTGTTTGTTTTTGCAAAAATTCTCCCTTCACTGTATTTTTGCAAAAACTCCCACTCACTCATGTTCAAATTTACACGATCTGTGCAAATCCGTGAAAATTAACGAAAATGTCACTTAAGTGTTGAACTTTTGAGTTAACACGTTTAGGGCTGGGCATGGGGTCTAGAACCGGACCGAACTGGTCAAAAATCGAACCAGACCATATTTCCGGTTCTCCATTTTAAGAACTAGAATCGAAACCGTTATATGCGGTTCTCAATTCTCCGGTCCCGGTTCGGTTTGGATTCGGTTTCTGATTCCATTGACAAAGTGTTCACCCATAAGCACGTTTGAATTAACTCTTAAGTGACATTTTCATTAATTTTCACGAATTTGCATAGACAGTGCAAAAATAAACATGAGTAAGAGAGTTTTTGCAAAAATGAATATGAGTGAGAGAGAGTTTTTGCAAAAATACTGTGAATGAAAAGTTTGTGCAAAAAACATAATTATAGACAGACTTTTTGTAATTTTTCCTTATTTGTATATGTATCAAATTATACCAATAAAGTTTTTTTGGGTCATTTTTCTCACTCTTGATTTTATTTTGGGATGAGAGTTTTTTTCTCACTCAATTATAATCCATTCATTTTTCCGTTTTAATGTAAAATGACTAAAAAGCCTTTATTTGTCATTCAAAATTTCAAACTTATGTCATTTGACTTCTCTCTTCATCTCTGCAATTCGTAGTAAATTTGCTGAATAATTTTTAAATTTTTGTTTGTTTAATTTTAAATAAAATGATGGTTTAAATATTTAAAATTTTGAGATTAATACAGTTCAAATATTATTTGTCTAATGAGTATTGGTTGGCCCGACAATCCTGTTAGTCATATTTACCATTATTTGTATTAAATTATATTTAATCTACAGTTACAAATTGCATTTGCTGTATATACTTCATCAGCAATATAGGATAGCATCAAGCATTTAATCAATAACCCTAAAACGACCCAATTGAGCTCTGATAGGTGCCAAACAGGCGGGCCACGGGTCTTGGCCTCTAGGCCCGACTTGGATCAGACAGGTTCAAAAAGGGTCGGGCATGCCTAGGCCTGACCCAATAGACACCCTTAGTTGTCAATGATACGTATTACATTCCTCCAATATGGCTAAAAGCACCTCCTTGCACGGTTGCCCAGAAATAGATAAACCGAATAAGAAAGAATCCAAGTGGTTTGAATTACCCAAAAACTCTGTCACTTCACTTTATAAAATTAGAAATGACATAAAAAAATCGAACTAAACATCAATTGATTTAAACACGTCATGGGTAATTTTAGGTCATCGATTTTTATTAATTAGGCTTAAAAATATTAGACCAATGAAAAATAAGTCAAGATTTTTTTAAAATGTGAGAATTTAATGAAGATCGGTTCTGAAATATCCAACTGAAAGTTGGGTCGTCAGATAATAAATCAAAACGTCATAAAATGTGTGAATTTCATAAAACTTGGCTCATAAAAATTAAAACATTTGGTTTCAGTTTTTATTTTTTTACAATCGAATCAATCGGTTTGGTTCAGTTTTGAGTTGGTTCAAAACTTAACTGTCAACAGCCATACCTCCTCGGCAACACCTTAAAGTTGAGCCAACCGTTGAACCATTTGATTCAATAAAACAAGTAAGGGTAATTAACAGTGGCGGATCCAGAAATTTTTTCAAGGGGGGCGAAACTTTATACTAAAAATTTAATTTAATTGATAATATAATTAATTAAAAAATTATTAAATGCATATAACAAAACTAATTTGAGCTAATTTGACCTTCATTAGTTTTTAGTTGATTTTGAATTTAACTTTCGTGTATATAGAAATACGAAGCGAGTCAGTTCACGACTTACAAATTCAAATAAGTTGGGCTCGAGTTTGATTCGTTTATCAAACGACTCATATTGAGTTTAATATCAGCATAACTTTGTTTAGAAAAATTCATAAATTTTCAATAACTAATAAATAATTTAACTAAATTATAATGGGCAAAAGAAATTTTTTTTAATGGTAAACGAAAAAAGTAATTTAACTGATACGATAATTAGTAAAAATAATTATAATTACAAACCAATAAATAAAGTGAAAATTAAAGAATGTTCCATATAAAAGAGTTTAAAAGCCCACAATTATTAGAAAAAGTTTAGGCCCAAACATCATTACAATCACTAAAAAAATTGTCAATTCCAAGATTTAAACTTATCACCTTATATATAAAATTCAACATACTTACCACTAATCTACAGTATTTTTATTGTTATATTACACAACTTTTTTACATATACCAGAATGTAAAGGGGGGCATATCCAATTTTCGGAAAAAGTTCGTATAATTTTTTTTCCGAATTCCCGGGCCAAGGGGGGTGGGTGCCCCCTGGATCCGACACTAGTAATTACACATAATTACACCAAATTATACGTTCATTCTCACATAAATATCCATAATTATAAAACATGATTTTGCAGTCACCTAAATTATATTTTGTCTCACTTAACTTCGATAGAGTTAAATATAACCAAATTTTGAATTAAAAAGACCAAAATATATCATCAATAGTTTTAATTTGAAATCATATTGATTTGACTAGTTCAATTTTGGTTTGACCGGTTCAAATTTAATATTTATTCATTTTTATTTAATAAATAATCATTAATTAAATTAAAACAATAAAAATTACAAAAAATTAAAAAAACATTAAGTTTTATGTGAAATAAGGAAACTAGCCTTAACATACTTTCAAATTTTCAAAACCTATCCATTTGCATACCACCCCATTAAACATCTAATTAAAATTAAAGAGAAAAGGCATATGAACACTTTCAAAAAAGTTAACAAATTGAAATTCAAAACCTATCCATTACAAAAAAATTGTTCATAATAAAACAATATGAACACTTTCAATTGGAAAATTTCAAATATCATTAAACAAAAGTTCGACGGGGAGTGTGGCTCTTCCAATCGACGGCAAGGTTCCAATCCGGCGAGTGTTGCTCCTTCCATAGACGGCGAGGTTCCAACCCGGCGAGCATGGCTCCTTCTTGGGCTTCTAGGTCTCTAAAAAAACACCTCCGGCACAAAGAAGGCACAGAGGATGTAAGCCCAGCGGCTGTCGGCTGTGGGTGTGACGGCATTGGCGGCGACGGGGCAGAATCAGCGGAATACGGGGTCGTGGAGCGGAGTATATACTGCATATATATAAAACAACAATTGTTATATGAGTGTTAGAAAGTGGAGCACATATATAATAACACCATGGTAAACTAACCCTAAGAATATTTAATCATCACTAAAACTATAAATGCATTTATATTGCATCAATCTAAGAATATTTAATACATAGCTTCACTTTTTCCTATTCCGTTATTATCATTAAAACTTACAGTTGAAAATTGAAATTATATAAAATTATAATTTTATACCCACTTTTTCATTAAATTTATAAATTTATGTCAATAGGGCAAGCGTGTTGTCTCTAATTATCCACTCCGGCGAGATTTTCCCTCTCCGGCTATACTCTATCTCTCCAAAGAGACTCAGTTTCTACGATTGTTGTTGTTTTATTTCTCAAAATAATAAACAAACCAAAACCCTAAAATAAAAAAATTCCAAACCCAAAATTAAACAAGAATCTCAAAACCAAAATCAAATAAAAATTCGCCTAAGGCGATTGTTCACAATAATAGGCATGTCAATTTGTTCGCCGTCAGCATCTTCTACCTTTGGTCGTAACCTATCGCCACCCCTATTTATGTTGGCAACTACTCCTAAGGCAGTAAGTTGGGTGACAAGTTTATCAAAACTCTTATCAATATTCTCAACTTTCTGTTATAGGGTTTTTGTTGCCGCCTCTTGAGCCCGAATTCGGGTTCGCAAGACTTCCATACTCTGGTCTTCGTCAGAAGCATGACTGCTTCCTAAGCCGTTGTTAGCCACCATCAGATTAGAGAGTTAACTTGCCTCTGATACCACCTGACGCAACGAGTCTGCGTGAGTAAAAGTGATTACGAATCACCACACAAGTTTCAATCCAGAAACTTAGCACAAACTCAAAAGTTTGAAAAAAAAGTAGTTTATTAAGATAAATAGTTGCCTCTACAATGATGCCAAAAGACTCCGTACTAGCTCCACTTAAATCTAAATAAAAAACGAAAATCCTAAATAGCCCTAAAACCTAATCCAAAAAAGAGTCTAATATCCAAATCTAGCCCAAACTTAATTCCAAAAAGAAAACTAATAGCAACTCTAATTTAATATTAAAGATAATTTCAGAAACCACCCCTTAAAATAGGGCAAATTTCACATAACACCCCTAACATTATTTTTCTCATTGGCACCCCCTTAGAATAGGCAAAAAATCTCAATTAGATTTTTCTGATCGATTCCGTCCTGTTAAAAATTAAATTTAGAAAAACAAAACTACCCTTAGTTTATTTTAAATTTTCAGGTAGTTTATTTTAAATTTTCAAATACCCATTCTCTCTCTTCCCCACCCATATGTCAGAGAGCTTCTGTCTTCTTCGATTCGCAGCCTCCATTCCTCTGGCCAATTCGCAGCTCCAAATCCACGGGAAGTTCTGAAAACACCCCTTCCGTCGCTTTTAGCCCATTAATTTAATGTTAATGTTTCAATTTGGTGTTTCTCCCCATAAATTTTGCTGTTTGATCTTGTAGGCCACGCAGTGCTTTTGTATGACTTGTATGTTTGTATAGTGCTGGATGAGGGAATTAGGGTTTTTGGTGTCAATTGTGATTGAAACAATAACTGTGTTTTTAGGTCCTTAATTTTGCATTAGTGAGTTCTGTGTATAATTTCTCAGACACCTAGTTCCTTAATTTTGCATTTTTGTGAGTTCCATGGCTGGGGAAGAGGAGAGAGAGAGAGGGGATTCAACGAATAGGATGTGTTATGTACATGTAGGGGTGCTCATTACCGGTTAACCGGAACCGGCGCCGGAAACCGGTAACCGG
>JAYMTP010006259.1:0-12305 GCA_036897365.1 Geranium brycei | reverse complement strand
TCCTCTGGCAGTGGCTGTGGACTCTACAGGTAGGCCTGTTCTAGCTCCTGATATGGCCCCATCGAGGTCATCACATGACCCTGACTTGGCCACTTTAGACTCGACAGCCTCCAACTCTAATACGATGGCCTCTTTTGCAAGCAATCAGCACAACCAAGTTTTAAGCTCTGAAGGGCTTCCGGTTGACCCCCCTCGGTCTGAACTAAAACTGAAAGGGGGCCTAAGTCAAATGCCCGCTTCAGTTATAGCTAACTTGGAGAAAGCTTTCGCTCGACCAGCCCGTTCTAAGATTTTGAGAGATGCCCGAAAATCCGGGAGGTCTTCTTCGAGACCTGCTAAGGGAGTTGCCGAGTATGTCCTGCCGTGAACCTCCGACGGGCAGCTAGGGCAGAGTTCAGGAGAGCACCCCCACCAGCAGGTTAACTCGGCTGAGAATGAGTCTATGGAGAAATTCCCGCGGAGTGGCCCAGATTTAGGGCCCCACTCCCTGATTTGACTCTTCTCCATTGGTTGCTGCTGGTCGCCTCTCTTGGTGCTCATCGCCAGGACAGGCTTCTTTTTCTAGAGTCTATCTTTTCAGCCACGGGCTTCTTCTTCAAGAGTATCTTTTCAGCCATTCCATCTTTCTCTTGGGATGCTTGCCTGCTCTCTTTTTAGATTGATCTTTTTCTGTTGTATCTATCTATCTATCTGTTTGTAAGCCTTGGTTTGGGGGTCCCCTCCCGGGATCCCCTATTTTTTTTTATAAATTTATTGCTGATCAAAAAAAACATTATGCTCTTGGACTGGCTGGCTTTAATTGTCTACTCAGCATCATCTCATAGGAAAGGTAGTCAAGGAGCTCTGTTCACTGAAGTGTTCATTGCTCTCTTATGGTCCTTGTGTTATTTCTGCTCCATTATCTTACAAGACAAAATTGGGTCAATCTTGCTTTGGAGACTCATATTGCTGGCACTTGACTTCCCAAGTGTGGTCATTTTCAATATTTGTATCAAGATCAGTGTTCTAAAAACACTAAGCGCTAGTCAGAGAGAGTCTTCTGGGAACTAGTTGGGAATTAATCGGACAAGTCAGGGATGTTTAGAACATTGACTGTGATTCTTTTTCTTAACAGGTGGGTGGGAAAAGAGCTGGGAGCAAAACGTAACCCCTTGGGATTTGGGACAACCTACTCCTGCTGTTGTACATCTTCATCAAACAGGAGACCTTCCCAAAGGCAGGGCCCTGGTCCCTGGATGTGGCTCTGTATGTGATAGTACCTGTCATAAACCTTCACCTCCTTTGTCATTGAATTTATTGCTCGTTTCCCACCAGTGAAACTACTAAATTCTTAACATTTACATAATGGCAAAAGGTCTCTTGAAATAAAATTGTAGGGTTATGATGTGGTAGCCATAGCATGCCCTGAACGCAAAGTTGTTGGATTGGACATATCAGACCATGCAATCAAGAAAGCAAAAGAGGTAAGAGAACTGTTGCCTCATTTCACTTTCTCGGGTGGCTTTGCTGTCGCAGATTTGTTTAATCGTGACTTGATTGTGCCAGTTCTATTTTTTCCCGAGATTTCTAATTCTTTTCATTTTGATATCAATGAAGTTGTCATCTACATTGCCAAATGAAAGTCACTACACCTTCTTAAAGGAAGACTTTTTTACTTGGGACCCGATTGAGATATTTGATCTCATTATTGATTATACGTAAGTTAACATGAATATGAGTTTGTCTATCTCGTGAACAATCTTTTGGTGATCGTGTTTTAATGCGAATGTGCAGATTCTTTTGTGCTATTGAGCCTGCATGGAGGTCAGCATGGGCTCGAAGAATGAGCGATTTGTTAAAACCAGATGGAGAGCTCATAACTCTAATATTTCCAGTAACAATACTTCCTCCAATCTTCTTATTCAGATAGTAATGTGCAATGACATTAACTCTCTGTCACCAATCACCACCTACCCATATCCTCATATATCCTAATCCTTCGATAAAATGCCGGATACAAACCAAAGTCTTTGATCACTAAAAGAATTTATATACTGGATCCTTGGTACTATATTATATACACACACATGTTTTCTTTCCTGATGAACTATAATATCTTACTGGCTTCTCATCCCAATTTCATCAGGCCTACTCACCCCACCTCCCTACTAAATGTTATCGAAGCATTTATATCTTTCTCAACTGTAAAATATAGTTGTTCTAATAGTTTGTGATGCTTGAAAACTAAATTTTCTTGGTAACAGATCAGTGATCATGTTGGAGGGCCTCCTTATAAAGTATCAGTTTCCGAGTAAATTCTCTAACTTCCACTGTTCCATATTATGTGCATTCCCTTGGCTTCCCCAACATACATTGTTTCTCCTTATTGACTTTCTTAAATGTCATGCAGTTATGAAGAAGTTCTGCACCCCTTAGGGTTCAAAGCAACAACAATCATTGACAATGAATTGGCCATCGGACCTCGCAAGGTCTGTAAAAATGAATCAAGTTGGTGTTTTATTAGTTACCGTCTTCAAGAAATGACTCATCTGACTTGTGCAGGGAAAAGAGAAGCTTGGAAGGTGGAAGAGGTCTGTAGGCCAATCCTTATTGTGAAATCAACACACTAGCAAACCATTGAAAATACAGTCATTGGAAAATTGATGAATTACTGAAAGCAGATGTGGAGCTTTAGTAATATTACATGCTGCTTGTTTCAAGTGTTACTGATATTCAAATTCAAGCCGGTTATAGAAACTCATTTATTGCTACAATAGTACAGTTGAATTGTTATCAAATAAAGGGCTTATGGAATTATTTATTGACACTAGCTAACAATTTCTTTCATAAGAATGCATATGCATATCAATATGGCCAAAGAAAAATGCATGTATATTACATGAACACTATTTATTGCCCTGTACAAGGATCTCATCCAAAGAGAATACTGGTTAAAAGCATGCACAAACTTCTTGCAAAGATTAGTATTATTTGTAAAGCAAGATTGGTTTTTCATTAATGGAGGTTCATCTCATAAATGATGGTATTTGCATAATTACTACAATTCTACTTCCTTTTCTATTATGAATAAACCAATAACCCCTGTTGTCTGCAAATCGACCATCTGTGGCGATTTTACATCCAGAAAGAAAAGATAAGCAATTTGTCTTAAATCACTTCTAGTAATTTACAGAAAGAATAAGCAGCATCTCTCTCTATTTCTCTCTGACGGTATGACATAAACGATCTGACAGTCCTAGTCCAAGTAGAATAGGGTCACAATCTTCCGGAGATTCTTGGCTTCTTGACATGTTTCCATGAGCAGCCTACTGTCATGGAAGGCGAAGCATATGACTTGTTGAACATGTGATATGATGTCCATGTTACAGAGCCTGCATGACAACATAAACTTCACTAATCAGATTGATATCAGCAGAATTCGGTGCAACAATTCCATGCATATATTTTTTTTGCAAATACAAAAAGATACATGAATTTTATTGATCATTGTCAAGTAACACATTATAATGACTACTAGGGATTTATCAATTATCAGAATGTCCTACAATATTGCATGAAATGAAATGACCATTTTATGGAAAAGTTGGGCAGCTCACTTAATATCCTATACTGTATCACAAAAACAGCTTTAAGCATGCACTCTGAATTCCCTTTGGGAGTATGAATTCAAGATGGTACCATCATAATTGCTTGAACCCAGATCTAGTGATTATTAACAACAGAAAGTGTCTCATTAGACACTCAGTTTACATAAATCAGGATATCCAATTTCCTGATAACCGTAGACAACTTTTCATTTGATTTAATTATTTTTTTGCTCTGCCAAAAAGTTATATAATGCAAAATTAGTGGATGAAAATTTGTTTCACATTATTCAGGTTTGCATATGGCCCGATATTGATATGCCCTATATACACATTGGTTAAATGTGGTGTGGTAATTTATCAATAATTTTGAGCATTTAGATATCCTTAATTTAAGTAGATATGATATTATTAGCATTCTCTCTTCTTTTGCCAATATATGCTTCATCTTCCTATGCATTCCAGGATGAAATTAGAGCCAACCCACCACCCTTTGAAATTATTGAAAACAAGAATCATAAAGAAATATAAAACTAGTAGATTCACCAAGGAGGTGAGTTCTCATGAGGCTATACTGGTCTATAGATAGAGAATTATTATACTTAAACACCAACTATAATTTTCATTCTTAATTGAAGAATCATTTATTAGTCAAGATACAGTTTTGGTCAACTCAGATTCATGAACCAAGAATTTAACATCTGTGTCAATCTTTGTATACAAAAACAAAACATTGCAAGGTAAGGAGAAAAAATTTGGATGTAATAAAGATGGAGAGGATTGAAGCCAAGTTATATAAGTTGATTTGATAGAGCTAAAAGAAAAGGAAAATTAACATTTCAGTTTATTTTTGACACTGTAAGATTCAGACCCTGATCTTCGCTCATGTCTAAGATTGTGTCAGATATTTTCATAATATCAAATCCTTCAATACTCTAAATTCAATAGTGGCATATTCAAAAGGGAACAACATATTCGGGCTCACTAATGACCGCACACACATGCACACACCTCAAGGTTGGTAAGCGGATGGATTCAACTAACCTGCTAGCTTCTATGAGAGGTAAATGGTCATTATGAGGCTTTTCAATCACATTCTTGACCTGAAAGATCAAAATGAATAACAATGGTCAATAAATAATTACATATGATAACAGTACGCTTTCTTTGTGGAATCTTATTGTTGAGTTATTTAATATTTGGCAACAAATAAGTGTTTGGGCTCCCATACTAATAGGTTTTCTTTGTTTGGATTTTGGCTGTGCAGGTAGCCTTTTTTGTCTTTTCAGAAGCATGGGATTTCAATATTTAGCACTTCCCTTCATGTGGTCACCACAAAATGAAAAGATGAAAAGAAAAATTATTTCCACCAGTTGAGTCTTTTTCCATAGCACTCACAACACAGATAGATTAGGATCATATGCTATACTTTACACAGAAAATAAAATTGGGATTCCTCTTTTATATGGAATGAACAAATATCAATAGGACGGGCACGTGCTAACGAGATTTAATTCCAGTAAGGATGGCTGAAAGTCTGAATAGGTTATTTCCAGGTGTCAGCAGCTGTCTTTCTATAAGCATGTTCTGCAAAATCTCCTTCCCCAACAGCAGCTTATCTCAGTAGTTTAACTCTTTTTAGGCAGTGGACAACTTATGCACTCATTAAAAAGACTAATCAAACAATTGCCATACAAGATGGTTTGGTCAATGCCAGGAATTGGCTTTCTTGGATTCGGTGAAGATGATGTATCCACTGATCATGGGAAAATGCCTTGAGAATTTCACTTGCCAGGGCAGGGCCCAATTGTGTTTGGTTTATTAAACACATAACGACCAAAAACTCCTTCACTTGAGCAACGCTCCTTTCCATATTCTACCCAAAGTAGTAAAGTTGGGATCATATTTTATGCCGACCTTCACACTAGAACCGACTTTCCCACCTCTATTTTGACTACATGAACCGAACATGGGAAAGTTGGCTTCTCATAGACTCTCCTACCTTCCAAATCCCAATAAACCAGAGAAAATGAAACTATGATGCATTGGATACCTTGATAGTGCCAAAAATATATGAGAAAGGTAATGGTAAAGATAGCAAGACTTGGAATACATAGAATGGAAGACAAACTGAAATATTGTATTAAGCAAACTTACTTTCGACAACAATTCTTGACTTTCAGGAGGCTGCTTTTTCAAGCTTTGCGGCAAGATTACAGTAAGAAGCTCCGGTCTTTCTGCTCTTAAAGCACCTCTGATGACAGCTGCATTAGTCCCTGATGCCCCTGATGTATAGATATGGTTTTTCTGGAAGTAAATTCATTGGTGATTAGCTTTTCAAGAAAGAACATATAATTTTCAGATATCCATTTACTAACATTAACATGGGTGTGTGAGCATAGGGTGGCTCAAACCATGTCAATAATTGATATACTCAAAACACCATGATACCAAATTGCCAATTTATGTACTAGACCAAAGTTAAAGAATCATACAGTTATAACCATAGCATAGCTTAGGATTTCGATTAGTTCTTGATGCATGAATCCCATATTCCGTGTCCCAAAAAAGCCAATAGCTCTAGGTCCTTGTTGTTGAATGGCCAACAACTCCTGCAAAGGATATAAATATAACATAATGTTGCAAACAAGCAAAGCGAAGGAAAAAAGTTAAGCAGTGAGAGGGCATGCTAACAAGTAAGAACTCAGAGTTGAAATGAAGCACTACACATAATATTGGTATAGTATTTTTAAGAAAACAACATAAATAAATAACAGGCTAATCTACCGAGTGATCAAAGTGAAACATCATCACAATCAGATAAACTGTCCCCTAAGGTCATCATCACAATGCAAATATTTTGTGTTCGGCATTGTGTGCAAGCTGTCGGCCGATAAATGCAAATAAATCTGCTCAATTGCCAAAGCCATGATAGCATCATGGTGCAGGCATAGAATGTTGAGATTACCATTTGTTATTAAAAATAAAAAAGATAAAAATCGCAATGTTCTATCAAATTAAAATCATGCAGCAAGATAATTACAGACCTGTAGATAATCCACGTCAGGAGCAGGTCTAAACTCTGACATCTTAACATTCTCTAATGTCTTGACACTCTCTGATCCTTGTCCAAGAGTCTGAACCTGGCTCGGAATTTGAGTCTTGACCTCTTCCTCAGAACCGTATAAGCAGACAGCATTCTCCTCTTCATCCTCCCAACCGTCCAAGTCTTGATCTCTTCTTGTATGTCCACAAAGAAACTATACTGACATAAAAACAGAGCTCCTGGTAGTAAATCATTAGTGAAAACCAATTGCCCATAAAGAATGGGTGAACTATTTAGCAAACAACGAATCTTGCATAAGTGGTGAGATGTTGCTTACAGTGTAGCCTGAAAACTTCTATTCATGGTTTGAGGAAAAACAACTAACTTCAACATTTAAAATCATACAGATTCTATTTGACATCCTGTTCCAGTGCTATTACCGTTCAAAATATCAATTCAATTAATCAATAACAACTGAAAAAACTTATATTTTAACTGCAGATAAGCTGCATGCATAACCTAAAACATAATAGATTCTGGATACTACTGAAAGCTATTCAAATGTGGCACACAAAACAGAACTGGAACCTATCACTGCTCAGTTTCGGCAAGTAATAACTTGAATCAAGATTCAAAAGGATTCTGTACTTGAGTACGCGTGACAGGTATTAAAACAAAAAGTAACAAAGCAACCACTAATTAAAAATCGACACTCCCTCTTCTACTTAAAGTCTCATTTCCAAATGGGAACATCACATCAAACTACAGCCGTGTTTTGAAACCTCAAAAGCCCACATCAAACTTTCCATATCCTCAATTTATAGCTTAATATACCAATCTAGGGTCTTTCCTATTTGATTCCACTTAGTTAAGTTCAGCTGAGCAAAAGTAGCAATCTTTGATGCAGTTTAGTAACACACCCACCATTCAGCACTGCAACCAGGAAGTACTATATAAAGAAGACACTGTGACACACTCCAGTTGAAATCGACATCCTAGGAACCCAATTTCTACACAACTCTCCACCTGAGCTCAGAAGACAAATTCAGTAAGCTCCTCCATTTAAAAAACAATCATCATTCCAACATATGAAACAAAACCCAATAAAAATATCCTAAAGCCTCCCAAACCCATTAACCAACATTCACAAACTAGTACATCTATAGCCTCCAAACTCCAAACTACCACCAACTACAGTAAAAATCACATTTTTTTCAAATGACAAAAACAAACGAGACAAAGATAAGGATAATCGTGAAGTACCTTTGGGTTGCAGTGACTAGATCTGCTTCCGGGTAAACGATAGAAATGGGAACCATAACCAGAGAGACCGCTCTGAGGCGTTGGAGAGGAAAAAGATTTTAGGGATTTACAAGGAAAATAATTGGAAGGAGAAAGGGCAGTGAGAGGCAAGAGCAGCCTCATAGGCAAGGGACTGCTCATTTTCTCTTCCTTTCTTTTGGGATTTTCTCTGGAAAAAAAAGAGAGGTTCTCTTTCTTCTTCCTTTTCCAGAATCCAAACCCCTTTTCGGGTCTTGAACGAAACAGGAAGAGAGAATTGTGTCTGCGCTTCTATGTTCTATTCTATCTGGGAATTACAAAGCAAAAAATAATATATATAAAATAAATTAATATAAGGTTATGTTGAATTTAGGAAAAAGGTTTCTCTATTTTCTAATTATTTAAAATAAAATAAACGTTCTTTTTATCTGGGCGAGTTGACTGCCACAGAATCCATACAGTTCCCAGCTCACCAACTTTATGCAAGGAGAAAAATATCTTACTATATTCCTGGTTAAATTCATCATATAAACAGTTAAAATTTTATTATAGTGAAGCTCAACAAAATTATATATTTTTCATTAAACTGTGATTAAACCTTAAAATTAAATCTTAACTCTTTATGTGTATTTTTTGTTATTGGCAAAAAAAATTTGTAAATTTTAATTATTTTTTTTGCAAAATGTGTGTGTACAAAAATAACAAATTCGCTTAAGATTAAAATTTTTAAAAATACCTTTGAACCAAAATTTGTATAATTTTTTTTCAACTAATGGACAATTTCATCACACCCTACACCCTTTTGTCATTTTTCCTTTTGCGATCACGAACAAAATTTGTAAGCTATAAAGCCAACTCTATTATTTGGAAAATGGTGTTTGGGAGCCTAAACTGCATTCACAAAAGTGGGGGTTGCCAAATTTTCCGGTGAAAATGTCTCATCATATCATGATGGCTGCGAAAGAGATGAATTTGAGCAACAAACGAACCAACTCATCTCATTACACACAAGTATGCTATCATTTTAGCACCATCCTATATAAAATAAAATCCACATTCGTGATGTATAAATAGAGAGGAGAGGAGAGGTTGTTAAAAGTCCCATCTCTTTTTCACACGGAACATCAGGAGCGACGCCTTGATATCGTCTTGTGGAACTTGGAGCATCAATTGGACTTTCGCCTTCATCGGGGCCGTCTTCGCACCAGCATCTTCATTGCCAACCTGAAATAATGAGAATATGTCAAGCCAATGCAATGCTATTACTGACAGAAACAGATAGAGTTGCCAAATCTGTAGTTGAAGCTATGGTAGGAGAGTTATTTTTGACCTCCACTAACAAACTAACTAAAATGAACTACAGTTATATCATATAGTACCAAAGGAAACCACAAATGATGCTGGTTTTCAAAAGAAAGAGGAAACTAGAGTTTTAGCGGTAGCATAAACCTACAGAACACTCAACAGCTGGGAAATGATGGGGGGGAAATAAGCACTTCACTGCACAATTACAACTTACCCAAATAGATGCCCAGCCAAGGTGCGCATCCGAATCATAACCAGCTTTAAATTTATAGTCCTCGTTGATCTTGTGCTTGTAGACCGTACTCCAATCGTTAGAATCAAAATTGTACCAGTAGCTGCTCACAGATGTATTCAGTTAAGAAAACTTGAAATCATCAGCAAACGAATTTAAGCTTAAAAATGATGACAACATGACAAATTAACTACATTTAGTAGATTCAAGCAAATGATTTTTTTTCATTATTCATTTTACTCAGAGCCACATGTGTTTGTGTCAATCTCAAGATTTATTGATGATTGTTGTTGTCCTTAAGACAATGAGAGCATCCTTTATATAGGGAATACATAAACTAATTAGGAAACTAACAACTAATGCAAAATAGGTAACCCTAGTTGTTACAAATTTGTAGCAAATTTCATCCTTTACAAATGTGGTAGAGTTCAGGCAGAAAGCACTGCTCTTAGGTGCTTTATTACAAACTTCATCCACAAGCTTTCACATGCCAGCACAACTTACCTGTCTGTGTATAGTTTGGAAACTAGGACTTCTATTACACTTAATGTGCCTACCAACTTCAAAATAGCAAAGCAATTATGTGCAACAGAACGAACCTCAGTTTACTTGAAGAACTTAATCGTCGCTTGAATGCAAATGACAATGCATTGGAAGGCAGAGATATAGAAGGGATAATTGACATTTGTTCATCCTGCAATCACATCAAAATCCAAATGTTACCTTGTTAAGTTAACAATTCACAAAGTAACAAAAATTTCACATTTGAGACAGGGAAGAAAAAAAATGCCAAGAGTCACCTTGTAGGCATATCTAAGTTTCACTTCTTCCTCCATGTACTGCACGTTGCAGATTCCATTCAAAATGTGGGCTTTAAGAAATCCATTTACCGACAGCAATTTCTCCGCTTCTTCATCTTCTCTTTCCTCGAGTGAAACTTGACCACAGGGGAATGTAAAGGATACATTTGGCTGCAAGCAGCAGGTGGGTGATTGGAGTGAATAAAAAAACAACTTTTATATTGCTCATGTGATATAGAACCGCATGCATTCCGGCATGTAATGCATATGGGGAAAGTTAACCACTATCAACAATCAGTGGTTGAAACATCCCAAATTGGGGAAAGTTAGTACCAAGATGACTGTTTCAAAAGCATGACAAGAGGCTAAGATGACATACTAATAGTCTCCAACAGAATTCAAAGACTCGTACTCTTAACTAGTTGTAAAAGCGTGTAATCATGTTCCAAAATTACATGCTATGATCAAGCTCACCAATGAATAATCATATAGGGAACATCGCGGATAATTCAGTGCAGATGTGCAGATATGGCATTGAAAAATAACATTTTGAGGTAATATACTCACTCGACCGACAAATGGAACAGGAGATGACATCTCCAATACATAGGCGGGATGAAAGAGGTTAGTAACCATTGCCACTTCTCCTTGTTGTGCCTTAAAATACAGGAGGTATCATGTCAGAGAGACAAGAAAATAAGGTGACAATTGAACTAAAACTGTATCTTCTCAACAAGCATTCAACAAAATACCAATAGTATTTTAACATTATAAACACAACACTTCCCTGAGAAAGCATACAAGTAGATAAATATGCAAATGCAAATGCAAAAAGAGGACATCCACTATTACACATCGAAGAAGGAACATGCACCTGCATAACTTAGGCTAGGTTTTCTGAAGATATGATTCTACGTTTCATAATTTTTGTGAGCGCTAACAAGCTACAACTTGTATCTACCCTGCATAGAAATGATACACGTGATAACTAGGGAAATAAGTTGATAGTTCAATTAGAATACTTCAAAATTTCAAAACCTGATCTGACCAGTTCTCGGAACTTGTAAAAGTTATAAACTCAGAGCCCTTTTCATGTTCTCAACTGACTATTACTTCCACCACCACGACACAACCAATCAAACTCCAAAATAAGTTTCTGATTCCTTGACCAGCTCAAATTCAAGGCACAAAACACATGAAACTAAAGCATTAGGCATCATGATGGACTGTTCTACATGTGCACATGAATTCTCCCATTAGAAACAGAAACGCCAATCAGAGAAGTTGACAAAGGGTCTAAACCAGCCAAAACAAACCCAAGCAGATACATGATAGAAATCGCAATTCGAAAGAGAATTTGAATTTGAATTCGCACAGTTGAATGTGGTTACAGCAAAAAGTAAGGAGATAGAGAGACCTTGACATCATGGCGAGCACAGAAACGCAACTTGGAGCCAACATCGAAGGAGCCCTCGAGGATGGCGTTCTTGTCCTCAGGATCGTAGTAGACGGAGAGGTTCTTGGAGACGAAGGTGAGCGAGGGATCGGAGAGCTGGCCACTCTTGTCGTTCTGGAAGGAGAGCTTGAGCTTGGCGAGGCCATCGAAGAGCTTGCAGGAGACCTTGTTGGTGAAGACGGTGGAGTCGCTGTCGAATTCTGAGGACACACGAAATGGAGGTTGCGTCTCTGCTGACGGAAACATGGATCGGGAGGAGAAGGGAAGGACCCTGCGGTTAGGGTTTGCTGGTACGGACACGACCATTTTTGAATTGCTGATCGTTACAGAGAAGAGGTGGAGGAGGAGGAGACACTGTGCTTTGCGGTTTTAGGGGGAAATATATATTTCAATGTATTTTTATAAACTTCCTTTTCAGAAATTCGTACGAAAACAAATGCTTATTTTCTTATGTTAAAGGACGGACCAGAGTTTTTTTTGAAAACCATACCAAGGATATATTAAGGACGGTCTGCCAAGACGGCCTCCAAAAACTGGAGTTTAATTGGGTACAAATGTTATATTCGTGTACAAATATAAGAATATAGCGTGGTCATCCGAT
>JAYMTP010006258.1:0-12305 GCA_036897365.1 Geranium brycei | reverse complement strand
ATTATTTAATTAAACTGGTTATACAGTACAATCCGACATGTTATACAGAGTACCTCGATATGTTATACATAAAAAGAAAGACAAATGCAAACTTGATTAATACAAAGCTTATCCCGAAGGTAAATCGCTTACAAAAACATTACAAACACAAAAAATGAGTAAAAAACATGCAGCGACGGTGGTTAGTCGTTGTCATTCTCGTCGTCATCGTCTTCTGCACCTCAGATTGTTTGTAGATGAAAGAAAAACCCTAGATCGGATCGAAATCGGCTAAAATAAAAAATAACAAATAAAAAATTAATAACGACATAATCGACAACAAATCAACAACACACCTAATCGACTGCAGATCTATTATGAAATTGTGCTACTTACCGATAATTCTCAACCGGATCGACGACAACAAATCACACTTCTCGCCGTCTCTGAGTCGAAGTCAAAATCGCTCTGATCGTGTTGCTCTGAGAAGTCAAACCGGCGAAAATGGTATTAGGTCTTCTCCGCAAAATGACCCAAATAACCTGAGTTTTCCGTCTGTCTCTGTTAGTTGTCTATACCATCCGTCCGCGCCAGGTGTCGCTCCCACAGTGAATGCGCGTCAATCCAATGGTTGGATTAAAGTTTGGACGTTTTGACATTTTTGGGGAGTTTGTAGCTGATATCTTCTCTATATATTAATGACATTTTCATTATTTTTGGACAAATACACATTTTACAAAAAAATTGGTAAATTTGAAGTATTTTTTTTTGAAAAAAAGAACATTACTCTTGAAAATTTGAAATAATGAACTCTTTCTTGGGTAAATTTTAGAAGTAGTGGTCAACTATTCACTGTTTGCAAAATTTAGTTATGTAACTTTTTTTATCCAAAAAGTAGCCGAGAACTTACCACTTTTGTAAAATGTGCAAAAAAAATTCATAATTGACGAAAATACCACTGTAATTAAACTTTTTAAAAAACCATTAAAAAATATTTCAACTCGAGCTCGCAGTTTGCCTTTCCTTCGATTGAACATCACCGACATGCGATTCACAATGGTGAAAAGGGGGAGACAGACAAGCTCGACGGTTGGAGAAGATAAAATAGACAAGTTCGAGTTGGAAAAATTTATTATTTTATTTCCTTTTGACATTTTTGAAAGTTCACATCCATTTTTTACAAAAGTAATAAATAAAATAATTCACATCTACTTTTTACCATTTACTCTTCTTTTTACAACTATTTACTTATACAAGTTATATTTGATACACGGTCTCTATTTTTTATCAGTAAAAGGAAAGATTTTATTGATGAAAGTAGCAAGATTTTTCAAGAAGGAAAAAAGCGGATAGATACATCAACAAAGCTAGAGAAAAACAACAAGAAAAATAAAGAAAACGAGAAATTAAAAAAAAAGAGAGAAAAGCCAAAAATCTCAATGTTTTGATTTGAGTTTGTAGAGATTCTCTGTTTCGATGTTTTCACAAGTCTGGATCATCTCAGAGTTAGTCGCTAAACTTGTAAAGGCAAGAGATTTACAAAGGTCCCAACCTTGAATAGCTTTGTTCCGAGAATTGGGTTGCAATGAAAATTTACGCACCCCAAACGGGCACGGTTGAGAGGAAGATACCATAAACTCTTTGGGGGAATATCGCCCGAGGGTCCCGGAGGCACCAAAAAGGCATGAGGAGATTTGGGCCTCCTTTCATGGGGCCGGGTTTGGTGGTAGACTAATGGAACAAGATTCCACCGACGACGTCTTTTCTTACCAAAAAGCGTCACCAACGATTTGCCTGATGTTCTCGTTTCTCGATCTCTCCTATGTTTTTACATCTATTGACCAGATTAACCACAATACCATACAATAATTCCGTAAATTATCTGATTTATCAAATGTAATAGAAACGTCCATTATAAGATTTTTTTCGTGTAAATTAATTACAAGATTTTATGGACTATACAACAGGCGTGCATTCTTGAAAGACAAGTTCTTTTGGTCGATTCATCAAAACAGAATCACCAGAATTTCCTGAACTACTAAGAAAACTATTCAACAGTCTGTATGTACTGTAGGCAATTACATCTCAGCAATCAAATCTTCCTGCTCATAAGTGGCTCTGTAGCCTGAAAGCGAGCCTGTAGTCCACTTCTTCAGCATCTCCAGTGCAGCCTCCGGCTGGTCCATCGGAACCATGTGACCTGCGTCGTGAACCTGTCATTACAAGTACCCATGTCAGCTTTGTTGGGGGAGAAGCTGTGTGATATACATATTGGACACCACCTGACTCAAAGGACTAGTCGCCCAGGTCGGTCACATCTTCAAAATGTGTATTAATTCGTTTGCATGTGAGAGAGTGAGAGAGAGAGAGAGACCTTGAGGAAACTGAGAGGACCATGGGTTTTCAGTACTCCAGCTTCATAATCATCAACCTTGAAAGGAACTTCAGATGCCTCCACAAACTCTTTCTGACCGGACCACTCCATGGCATGAACCCATCTCGAATTACCTGCTCGAATAAAATTACAGCACAATTGAAATTCAATACAGTGATAGATAGCCCCCAAAAATGTGAGTCAACCTCCATAAGAAGCTGAAAAGCTTACCAAGCCAGTTGCATATGAGATCATACTCTCCTGCATATACAAGCAACTTCACTCCGTCCTCAAGAAGCGCGGGAATACCTGTTTCTAAATTCCTCATGAAGTCCATGAGCATGGCCATGTACACACTACGGCTGCAGGACACAAAATCTATATCCTCCACGCCAATTGCGCTTTTAACAGACTTCTGGTTCAAATATTTCTCCATGTTTGAGAAGTCATAGCAGAGGCTCCCCTCACATTTCTTTCTAATGTCATAATACTGAAAAGTAAACAAACATGATTATCAAGTATCAAGTTTAGTCTGATCCTTTCAAGTTCAAACTCATCTGCTTTGTTATTTGAAGGGTTCTTGAAATCACGTCCTCTCCTGTATGATATAACCTCAAAAAAGGGAGCAACTTGAGAGTTTTCTTACGTTAATGTCACCAGCAAGTGTCATGATGGCATTAAATATGGTATTGCAAACAAAGTAAGAACCCACGCAAGAGGCTGTTCCGTCAATGCCTGAAACAAAAGCCCATATATGTTCGATCAAAGAAGCGGGAGTTCCAAGAGCAATCAAATGCCAAATGCTTCATAATGAAACAAAAGATAAGGTAATGAAAACTTTAGCCTTAGTATAATAACATTACCACAAAGTTTTATTGCCATTTCACAAATTGGAAGCACCCTGTTGATTTGTTCATGATCAATTTCTGTAATTATTCCCATGTCCAATGCATAATCTGTGTAAGCTTTGAACTGGACTGCCGGATCAGTGAGCCCATTACCAATAGCCAATCCCTACTCGACCATTTTGCTTAAGGTTACACCTCAAATCACTACTCAAAAAGAAAAAAAACGAGAATGCGGATGTACCTTTAGATTTATGTGAATTCCTTCTTTAGCTTTGTTTCCACGGTGGACTCGAGAAGCAAAAGCAGGAATGTAGTGCCCAGCATATGACTCTCCAGTTATGTAGAAGTCATTGTTAGCAAATTCAGGATGCTCCACAAAGAAGGCCTAATATAACAGAAGATACACCATTGAGCCACACACATTCATCTAATCCTATTTCTCACAATAACATTCGACATACATACGAGAAGAGACCTGCATGAAATCATATAGGTCATTGCTGACACCATCTTCGTTGTGGCGAATATCCCGCCAATCAGAAGTATAACTAAAGCCAGTTCCAACAGGTTGGTCAACGTAGAGAAGGTTCGATGCCTGCAACACAGACAAATGTAGTGTTTGAACGCTCAAGCATAAGTGACTCACAACATAATAATACAGGATAAGCATATATATATACCGTGTCCCAACCATAGTCGTTCCAAACAAGAGACATGTTGTCTGCAATTTTAAAGGGACCATTCTCATAAAACAAGGCCAGCTCACTACTACCCCCTGGCCCTCCACTCAACCAGATAACAACCGGATCATTCTTCTTATCATTTCTCGATTCAAAGAAAAAGTAAAACATCCTGCTAACCACAATGTAAGCATAAATCAAACAACTCACATCATAATTAGTACATCTAAATTATAAGGTGGATAAAGAAAAGAATCATGTGATAAGCAGCATGGACTTAGAGTACTCAAAGATTCCACGACCAACTCATATAAGGATGCAAGTTTTCGATTAAAAAAATTGGATGCATCGATCATATTAAAAGTGCTAATCATCAGTGATAAGCAACTCGGACACTAATTAACTCTTTGGTTCCATTCATGTATGTAATCAAAGCTCCAACAAGCGTCTGTAATAGCCCTAAAATCCCCTAATACTTGATAAAATCATGAACACGTCCAAATATTTAGATTAGAACACAAACAAGAGCGAATAAATAAACAAATAAAAAAAGAGGTAAATTCTGTAATTACAAACATGATCGAAACCTATATATAAGAAAATCTCCCAATTATCAAGCTTTAAGCTAGTGGTTTTGGAGAATGAGAATACCTAGCAGCGTGAGAGTGAGAGAGTGGGTAGTAACCAGCATGGTGACCCAGGTCCTCCAAATTGGGGAACCTGAAGAGCTTCGTCCTCGGCGCCGCCGCCTCGGTGCCGCCGCTGACGACGTTGGCGTCACTTTTGGGGAACAGATTGAAGTCCCTGATCAACTTGCCCGCCTCAAAAGCAAGCATCTCCGCCCTATCGACGCTACAATCAAACGCCAAGTTCGCCGAACAGAGCGGCGAGAGAAGAGAGAAAGCAACAAGGAGAGAAGAGAGAACCAGCACACACTTGTCCATTTCTGGTGTCGAATGAGGATGGTGTTGCTATGTACACACACTGAAACCACCGTTGAGGGAAATTGACCGTTATTTACTGAAAACTAAATCATGTGTTTGTCTCCTGAATACTGTGGTCAGGGATTCTTTTCTCTCTTCTTTGACTTGCACTTGCTTGGAAATCAAGATTTTCTTCTTCCTCAATATCTCATTAGTTTTAAAAAGATTTCTAATAATAAAATCTCCGAAATTCATTCTTTCTCGTTATTTTAATTAACAACACTAAATTTGGAATTACTAAACAAGATTGAGTGGATGTCCTTAATATAAATATACACCCTAAAAGTTCTAAAATAAAGAAACAATTATTTTTAGAAGAAGATTAAATATGAATGATTTTAAGAACTAATCAAATAATTATATTGTACTTATAATTAGTTTGATACGGTTAGGGTTGTAAACGAGTCGAGTTTTTTACAAGTCGTTCGAGCTTGATTCGTTAAATATTCGGTTCGGGCTGGTTATAATCAAAGTCGAGCTGAATTTGAGCTTAAGCTAGGTTAGCTTCGTTTAATAAACAAGCCAAACTCGAGCTTGACTTATGAAGGCTCAATTAATATTTAATTAATTATATACTTTTATTAACATTGTTTTTAACTTTTAATAAATATTTATAATGAAATTAGACGAGTCGAATTGAGTCGATTTCTAGCTGACTCGTTTAATATTTAATGAATTATATATTTTTATTAAATTTTACTTTTTTAATGAATATTTGTATTGAAAATTAAGTGAATCAAGCCGAACTCGAGCTTATCAATTTTCTTTCGAGTCGAGTTCAAGCTTAGTTGCATAAACTCGTACGAGCCCGAGCCAAGCTCGAGCCGTACACCTTTTTCATGAGCCGAGGCCTACCAAATCGACCCTCGGTTCGACTTGTTTAGACTCTTAAATATGGGTAATAAAATAGAAAATCTAAGCACTTTTAACTAGATTAACTAAAACTTAATCTCTTACTTCAATTCAAACCATTTTTAGAAACGATCTTCCACAGATTTAAACATAAAATTTCATATGAGATAATGTTCTCCATAAGAGCTCACAAAACTTCCTTAAAGAGTAAGACTTACACATATGTACTCTTATTTGATCTCAAGACTCCCAAATGTAAAGAGGTCCAACTCGTTAAAATACAGAGGCCTCGATTGTATTTTTCTTTTTTTTCTCCTTTTAAATTTCCTTTCTCTTTTTGTTGATGTATTTAACCAGTTATTTTCCGTCTTGAAAATTGTAATTGGTTTCATCAATAAATGTTCATACCCTTTGGCTGATAAAACAAAATTGAATATCAAAATGAAACTTAAATTTCATTTATAACAACCCATCAACAGCTTTTAAGAATATCACATGCATTTTTGGATGAGACCTTGTAGTTTCTTGGGTCATTTCTTGTCAAGCCTAAAGTTGCTCAACTGAACTTGCATGTAGTTTCTAGTTTCCCCAGCACAATTCAAGCATGCATAGTATATATTGCTAAGAAGAAGTTAGCATTTTCCCAGAAGATGAAACATTATACAAGTACAGAGTACAAGCCACTAAAGGGCTTTTAGACACAGTATCCACATAAACTCAGATACAAACTGAAAATAGGACCAAAGCAAGTTATGGAGTTGTGCCAATTCTCCAACGTCAACAACAATACCAGGTCAAACAATTCCTGCGCTTTTTTCACTGTTAATCTATGACCTTACTTTAGCAAGTCGCGCTCGTAGTGCTTCCATCTCTTCCTCGTCTTCTGCACCCTCTGCTATAGCTTCTTCCTGGCAAAATCAAAACTATATTTAGTGTCTTGGCTTCTCAGGTAACTAGACGAAAAGTAAGAAAGGGGTTGGTCAGTATTGTTTACTTCTCGTGAAGCACTTGCTCTCTGGACCGGTTGCTTTATCCTCTCCTTCCTCACAGCTGTAGGAAGCTGTGCGGCAGCTTCACCCGCTAATTCTGTTAGGACCTTTTCCACTTCTTCTTCAGTCTCCTCTTCCAAGTCTTCCGAGTCCAATGCTGTGTCTACAGCATCATTTACAATTTCTTCAATTACCCCTGCCTGCATCACAATATCAAGCATAACCATTCATGAATAGCAAAAATTCCGATGTTTTAAGGACACGGTTAAGTATAGGCTAGTATCTGAGATTACTGGCATGTGTTGGGTTGAATATGGGTATATCAATATCCATTTGAACCCAACCCGTTTGCATTCCTATAGATGTATATGGATTCGGGTAATTGGAGTATACAAGCTTACCGATTCGTGTCATGTTAGATATGGATATACCACTATCCATATCAAACCCGATCTCTTTACATTCCTACTGACTCAAAAAGTAACTAGCATCCTACTTTCAGTACCCTAACTGGTTCAGTGAAAAACCGGTGTCACTTTAACAGAATTGCAGTTCCTAAAACTAGTCTTGCACAAACAAATTACTAGATACATATACTAACATGCCACTTGTGGATCATCTACCCACCTAGGTAAGAATATGACAGATTATGTAAAAACAGGTGCATCAGAAACTGTAACTGCATACAAACATGTTCTGATAAGACTTCAATGAATGTTTTGGATATTAACATATTGGCTAAATGATTTACCTTGGTCATTTCTTTGTTGAACTCTTGCATTGTCACAGCCATTTGAGGGGCCTTCATTAGGTCATTTACAATTTTCATGACTTCAGCACTCTTGGATAAATGACCCACCGTACGGGCAATGGCTGCAATTTCATCCCAATAGATAAGAATTCCAAGAATATATATAACGATATTCAATTGCTGCAACTCAATGAACTTCTTATTCTAAAAACAAAGAAGCATCGTACCGACACTTTCTCCAAGATGCATTGATATTGAATTCAGTTGGGCTTTGTTCTCATGAAGACGGTTCACAGTCTTTCTTGACCTCACAATTTCCGCTGCAAGGGCCTGCAATATATTTTATTAATGGTTATGAAATTTACATAGAATATGACAAAACGGTAACAACAAGACAATTAGGAGAGAATATTGAACAATAATGGACGAAAGAAAATTCGGTATAACTGAAACGCACATGATATATCTTTTATTTTCCCATTATTATGTCTCTAAGATCAGTCATCCTTGTCCTTTAACCTAAAGTGATATTCTCATGTCAGCTCAACAAAGAGCCCTTAATTCATATTCAAGTCCAGAAATTCCAGCAACATATCATCCCAGACCTAATTATCTCATTCTAAATTTTTATAAGCTCCATCTAACTTAAAAAAAATTAAATGATCATATCCTAGATCGTCTAGAAAATCACGACTTCCAGGAAAGTCAATATAAAGTATTTGCTACATAGAAAAATTGGTAAAGCAACCCGATGGAATGTATAAATGAAAGTATAAACCCCACACAGACAGCACCAACCAAGTCATTTCCCAACCAAAGTTGGGAACACCAAAGTTGGGAACGGCTACATGAGTTCGCAGGCAAAACTAATTGAGGTTTACAGCTTATTTTGACAATGGTAACCCAGCTGCTGCTCAATCAGAACAATGTATTAGAGCAGGTTGGGCCATTCTAAAAGACTCCATGCTAACAAAACAGGATTTCCGTTAAACATGTCAGTTTATGTTTTGTTGCAATCAAGCTACTATTGCAGATCAAAACTCAAGAGTACAGAAACCATATAGCTGGCAGTTAAACAAAATCACTTGAGTGCCAATATTTGGTGTCCATATTGAGTTGCTCTTGCAGAAACTAATCAATCTAGTTATAACTTCTTAGCTCACAACTGTCAAAGTTGATGACTTGAAACTTAAAGACCTCAGGAACAGAATTAAAAAGCCTGGCAGTAGCTAGATCCTGAAAGCATGATCAAGCAAGCAACTCTACTATCTAGAAACAGACCCATCAAACCCAACTGATTCTCATAGCCCTAGTTCTCCTAATTGAACCACACTTAGCTGCGTTGAAGAACTAATTGATTAAAAATTGACATTTTCAACAGAAAAGGCACACCAATTAATCGGATTCAGCAAAAACAAATCATGAAAGCAAAATTTCAAGATCATACCTTTGCTGATCCCATATCATTTCTCTTTGCAGCCTCTCTAATTGCTTTTTGCACACCCTTCTCCTCTCTCTGAATATCTAAGGAAGTAACGGCCCATCATTCTTCTCAGTCCAAAATCACAACAAATTCAACAAAATCCCATAGACCCATCAATCTGACGATCACATCCCTAAAACCCATGAGCACTAAATTGCAATTTTCGAGCAAACACGACCGAATCAAACACAAAAAGAATGAAAAATGAAAAGAGGGTGAAGAGGAAATGAGCATGCCTCTGATTTGGCGTTCGATGTTGCGGCACTCTTGGCGGAGGCGTCTCTGCCAATCACGGAGAAGCTCTTGCGGGTTTGGTTTAGGCTTCAACATACTCTTAAATTTATCCATCCTTCTCCTAAAACGCGAGGATGAAAACCCAGGAACTTGGTAGTTAGCTTTGAATCAGAGCACCGTCTCGTCTCGTATCTCTTATTTTCCTTTTCCTTGTTTGTTTCGCAGGAATCCACTCATACATATAAGGGTGCATTTGACTTTTCCCTTCAAAGTCAACACATGAGGTTTTCATTGGGGATATGAAACTTCACTACCGCTAACCAAGGTCTTAGATGTCGCCCAAAGTTATAAGGGAAGACGAGAGTTTCGGATTATGTTGGGCCACGACGGATTTTTATTTTTAAAATTTTAAATTTTTTAAAATATAAATCAATTTACATCAGTAATAAAATATATATATTGTGTTATGTAAAAATAAATAATACTTAAGATATTTAATATCTCTTAAATGTATTATTTCAAAATCTTTACAAATGCAACAAAACTCATATTATAATGAGGATACACCTGGCTACAAACTCATGTAAAACATCAAAACGTCAAAACCCATGTGGAACCGTCTGATGTGAGACGCGCGTTGTCTCATCGTGCGACACGTGGCATAGTTCATCATATTTTACATCATTGCACCATATGTTCTGCGGGTTTCAATTTTGCACAGGTCCATCATATTCTACAAAATTACTCTACATGTTCTACATGTTTCTACAATGGGGTAATTACAGATCAATATACTCGTCCAAACCTCATTCTACGATCAGTTACCCAAGTTTGAAAATTTTTTTCTCGGTGCCCCAAGTTTTTGAAAAGTTAACACTTAACTCCATTTTGTGACGGAAACTGTTAAATATTTTTTTAATGACCAAAATACCCTCAAGGTATAATTTCCAATTTTTATATAATTATTGACATGATTATGAAATAACTATTTTACCTCTTATTGAATAAGAAGCTGAAATTAACTTTGTACAATTACAATTTTACCCTCATCTTCAACCTCATCTCTCACCCCTCTCCCCCCCTCTCTCTTTAGTCAAATTGCAGATACCTTCTCTCATCTTCATCATCTACCTTAGCAAATCCCGAATCGATCCCCTTTTTTTTCCTTGCCCATCTAGATTCTTTCACAAATTGAATTAATGCTACAATTACTCCATCAAAAACAAACAATCATTATTCATAAGTTCAAACATAAAAATTATCACTAAAAAAACACGCCCCGGTTCACTTTGAGCGCGACACCATATCGGCAAGCTTTGGGCTGTTTGGCCTCGTTGGACCTGCGGGGCTCCGGCCACGACTCAACAAATCTCTCCAGCGTCGGCGGCTCTCCCTCACCAACTCCCTTTTCCGGCCGTCTCCTCCGTCGGTCTCGAACATAACCGATTATTTTGCGTGCAGGTGTTAGCGAGAGCAAGTGGCGGAGGCGATTTCGATATTTCGACCGTCTCTTGATCGATTTTCCATTTCTTGCTCAATTTGGCATCCATCGCCGGTCGCGGGTCTTCGGACAAGAGCCCGACCTCTCCATCTCCAGATCTGGTTCTTCCTCCTCCCGGCACCACAACAGCGTCGATTTGGAGCTCGCCGGCGACAGACTTCGTCCCCAAATCACCACAGATCTGAGGCTCAGTGAAGGTTCTAGAAACCCCCCTGTAACCCTAATCTCCACTATCAAGCTCTTCTACGGCAGCTCGTTCCTCGCCCTCCGCCGTCGACGTCCGAGAACTGCTCGGAGATGTGTCTGTGGGTTGGAGGTCAGGGATGGAGAATGGAGGAAGGAGATGGTTCTGCTGGAGGAAGGAGATGGAGAGGGCGAAACTTTTACCTTTTCGTTTTTAATTTTCTTATTTTGTTTATTTCAAAAGACAATTCTGCCCATGAACTTTGATTACAATGTGGTATACAAACAAGGGTAAAATGGTCATTTCAGTTTTAACAATTGGCCGTGCAATTTTCCAATTATACAAGGGAATTTTGGATATTTTACGACACACATAAGTTAAATCTTACAGAATTTAACCCAAGTGTAACTAAAAAATATTTGGGGTATCGAATTTTTGAAAAAAAAACTTAGGTGACTGATTATAGAATGAGGTTTGGGAGGGTATATTTTGTTATTACCCTTATTATAATTACCAAAATTCAAAATCAATTAACAAGTACAGATTGATAAACTAAATTAATGAGTAAACGTTGATAAATTGAATTAACAAGTCAAGAACATGATTCCTATAACTAAATTAACAAGTGAAGAAAACAATTGTCCCTAAAATAGTAAAATGATTTTGTAATCTTGTAGTATTTATGTTTATACGGATATTTATGAGTTTATCATTTTCACAATTTTTCTTATAAGCAAAAATTAATTTAATTACTCAAAATTTAAAAGAAAACAGCACAAGATTAAATGTACAAAAACTTGAACATATGGCTTATTACTAGACCATACGTGCATCACGGGGTTTTTAGCTTATTTTCAAGAAAACATGTAATTTTTGGAAGAAAATGTGCTCGGAAGCGGAAACGGATTGACTCAAAAGCAACTTGGAGCTAACATGGTTGTTATAGTGACCCAACGACATACCATGCCACGACCCCTATGTCTGTGTGTGCTAGAGGATTCACTCTAAAGAAAGATTTAGACTATTTCGACACATTTATTTCTCTATGGCTAAGAGAGCTACGATTAAATATCTAATCACTCTAGTTGTTATTCCTCAATTGGTTATGTATAAGATGAATGTTAAAACTACTTTCTTAACATTGGGTGTATGTCACGACCATGACACACAAACCACGCCAATTTTTACGTATCTAGTAATGGCTGTTAGAATATTTATAATATTCATGTGACTTTCGTATCTAACGGTAAACTTTAATATAATAGCCGACACCGCGACGGACCGGTCTCGATAAATGTGATTAAAGTTTGGGAAATATCATTTCCCTCCTACCTTACTCTAACTTAAATTAAAATTGAGTTGTTTATCACATAAAAGAATAATCAGATGCATTCACATAAAGAGATAATCAAGAACACGTGTACATGTGGATAAGAAATGATCAAAT
>JAYMTP010006257.1:0-12305 GCA_036897365.1 Geranium brycei | reverse complement strand
TTTTAAGTGAGCTCATTACCACTTGGCCCAACTTGTGTTGGTGCATGATTTGGTAATTTTACACTTCTATGATGTATTTAGAACAGTTAGTTTACTCATCTGGATTTTTATGCAAGGGCTTAGTTTATATTGTGCAACCTTGCTTTTAAATTTTATATTAAGTTTTCTTATGTAATATATTGCCAATATCAGTTTTGAGGCCTAACATGGAAGAATGGGTCAGATGGTCACTATAAACAAGTTGTGGAACCAAAGTTCAATTGTTTTTTATTTGGTAAGTCTTCTATGATTTGAGCTCTATGGAACCTTATCTACGATAAGAATACCTGATTACTTAATCTTGCCATTTGATGGATTATAACAGTACAAGGCTGGTATCTTATGATAGCTATTATATATCGGTAATTACTAATTGTTGAGAGCGTCCTGTATGTATGGCGTTGTCAATTTTCTATTTGTTATTTGGCACTTATTCTTGTTACCAAGTTGCTAAATTGATTGTGTGCTCTCTTTTTATCTTCCTTAATCTCTCTAGGAAACTATATTGCTTAAGTTTTCAGACATTACCTAATTGACATAACTTTTTCTTTTATAGGTATGGGTGAATAGTCACTTGAAGGAAGGTCACACATTTTTAATTTGGTATAGGGATGCACTAATCAACGTTCAAATAAGAAATTAGGAACTCATATTATCCGTTGAATAGATTATGATCTATGGCCCAAATAAATAAACCAATTTCATTCCATTTTAATTAAATAAATGCTCATAAGGGCAATTATGTAAAACAAGTACCATGAAACCCTACACTTTGTCTCCTACCTCAGCCCCCATCATTATCTCCGCTCGCCTCGTCGTAGAGCCTGAGGGCTTCGTCGACATCTCCGTGCTTCAAGCAGGTGTCGAGTCCTTGTTTCAGCAATCCCGACGGCGATTCTCGCTCCGCCCTCCCCACCCCCTGCCTTCACGGAGCGCTCCGACGACTGTGGCAGCTAGAGCCGAACCGGAGGAGCGGGAATTTCTCCGGTGACGAATCGGCGGCGAGTGGAATTGAGAATCTGGAGCGAGCAACAGTGGCAGGAGTTCAGGAGGAAGAGGGGAGAAGCTCTGGATTGCTTCCATGGCATTGGCAATGATTCCGCCGTCGAATCTAGTGTCCACGATTCATGTGCCGCCGGAAAGGGAGCTCGTCATGGTGTTGAAGGCCTATGTTAAGAAGCTGGAGGAGGAGGCACAATAGTGGTAGTAGCTCGCTGGCTGGCTACGGAGGACGGATTTTTTTGCTTATTCTTGTAAGTCTAATGCTTGAAGCCCTCTCTTTATTAACAATAATTTAATCTGCAGCACTTCACTAGTATGGAGATTTGAACTCTCAGTCACTTCTACCTCAGTCTCTGGTGCTCAACTTGGTATACATGGATATTGATGGTGTCTTTTGAGCTTAGTTCCTGTATATGCTTGTCTTTTGTAATGCAAATTGATTTGGTTAAATATTGTATTTAATTTGTACATTTTGAAGAAAGATGTATTGAGTTATATGTGGTTGAATAATTTTTACATGAGAATGACACTTCTTTAATTTTATTTTATTTGACTAAATGTAGAAACAAATAATTTTTACATTTTAGTTTGCATATTGAAGTTTATGAATCTAATTTTAAGAACATTCTTGCATTTGTATGGATTAGTCAATGCAGATAAACCGTTGGACTTGTATTGTGTAATTGTTTTCGAAAACTGAAACAAATTTCATAAAATAATTTGGTGCAAAAATGACAATATCAAGAGCTTTAAAAAAGATGATTACATGAGTTTCAGGAAAAATAAAACAAGTTTGAGACAAACAAAACAATTATCATAAAAATAAAACAAGTTTCCGAAACACATTTCAAGTTTAATCGAGAAATCGTCTGAACTGCACTACTTCGGTCCGGAGAAAATCTTGATTTCCTGCAACAATGGCGAGGTTCACCGAGTGTAACGAGGGGACCGGGTTTCATACTATACCCTAGGGGGGAAAAGTGAACCATGTCGGGAAAAATGTGTAACGAGGGTTCCCCGGGTGTAACGAGGGAACCAGGTTCCATATTATACCCTAAGGGGAAAAGTGAACCCTGTTGGAGAAAATGTGTAACGAGGGTTCCCCGGGTGTAATGAAAGGACCGGGTTCTATATTCTAGGGGGGAAAGTGAACCATGTCGGGGAAAGGGTGTAACGAGGGTTCACCTGAGAAAATTACACACAAATCAGTTTAAGAAGTCTGAAACATGTTCCTAATAGTATATGAGAATCTACGAATCCATGAAATAAGGTCACTGAAACAGGTTTTGGAGAGACCATTTCACCAAAATGAGCACATATCAACAGAGAGAAGTAATTGACATTAGTCTCAAGGGGGAAAGGTAAATCCTGTCGGGGAACAAAGAAGTCTGAAATATGTTCCTAACAGTTTGAGTACTCTGAAACATCTTCCTATGAGTAACTGAGAACCCATAAATCCATGAGAAAAGAACACAGACACAGGCTTTGCAGAGGCCATTTCACCAAAATGAGCACATATGGAAAAACAGAAGCAGCTGACATCAGTCTATTTACAAAAATTCTATACAAATCAGAGATTTTCAGTTGTATGAAACTCCTTCCTAACAGTAACTGAGAACCTATAAATCCATGAGAGGGAAACACTAAAACATGTTTTGCAGAGACATTTCACCAAAATGAGCACACATAAACATAACAAAGCAATTCACATCAGTCCTTTTACAGAAATTTCACATAAATCACACTTTGAATAGTCTGAAACACCTTCCTAGCAGTAACTGAGATTTTATGAGTCAATGAGAAATAAACACTTAAACCGAGGGACCGGGTTGCATACTATACTCTAGGAGGGAAAGGTGAACCCTGTCGGGGAAAATGTGTAACTAGGGCTCCCCGACTGTAACGGGGTGACCGGGTTGCATACTATACCCTAGGAGGGAAAAGTGAACCCTGTCGGGAAAAATGTGTAACGAGGGTTTCCCGGCGGTAACGGGGGGACCGGGTTCCATACTGTACCCTAAGGGGAAAAGTGAACCATGTCAGGGAAAATGTGTAACGAGGGTTCGCCAACTATAACGAGGGGATCGGGTTCCATACTATACCCTAGGAGAAAATGTGAACCCTGTTGGGGAAAAGGTGTAACGAGGGTTCTCCGGATGTAACGTGGGGATCGGGTTCCATACCATACCCTAGGAGGGAAAGTGAATCATATCGGGAAAAACATGTAACGAGGGTTCCCCGGGTGTAAAGAGAGGACGGAGTTTCATACTATACCCTAGGTGGGAAAGTGATCCCTGTCGAGGAAAATGTGTAATGAGGGGACCGGGTTCCATACTATACCAAAGGGGGAAAAGTGAATCCTGTCGAGAAAAAGGTGTAACGATGGTTCCCCAAATGTAACGAGGGGATCGAGTTCCATACTATACCCTAGGGGGAAAAGTGAACCCTGTTGGGGAAAAGATGTAACGAGGGTTCCCCGGGCGAAACGAGAAGATGTCTAAAACGTGTTACTAACAAGTTGAGTGGTCTGAAACATCTTCCTAACAGTAACTAAGAACATATAAATTCTTGAGAAAAGAACACTAAAAAAGGTTTCGCAGAGACCATTTCACCAAAATGAGAACATATCAGCAGAAGAAAGCAACTGACATCAGTGTATTTACAGAAATTCCACAAAAATCAGAGAGTTTAAGTTGTTTGACACACCTTCCTAACAGTAATTGAGAAACTATAAATCTATGAGATAAGAACACTGAAATAGGTTTTGGATACACCATTTCACCAAAATGAGCACATATCAATAGAAGAAAGCAACTGACATCAGTTTATTTACAAAAATTCCACAAAAATCAGAGACTGGCTTGCAGTGGAATCATTTGGTTGCCTGTGAGGGACTGGCTTGCAGTGAGAGTATCAATTGCAACAAAAATTGTTGCTATGCACAACAAAAGTAGCAAACAGTAAAGCTTGTAGTTGTAAAGCTAAACCCTTGCATTGATATGCTTATACCCCAAGAAGACACTGCAAATGGCAGCAACATGCATCTCCATAAGAGATCAACCAAGATAAACATCACTTTCAAAGTAGAGTTTAAATTAAAAAAACTCATCCAAAATCACAACATACCATATCAACCAAGTAGGACACTAAGCTGCAAAAACGATCACCTAAGACACCTAAATTTGTATTTCTCAGCCAAATCTCATCTAAGTTCACTAATTGTTCCAAAAAAAAATTAGTTCCTAGATTTGGTTGGTGTAAGCAAACCATTTACTAATCCACGATTTATATGCATTGACTAATCCACACAAGTAGGCCATTTACTAATCAAATTCTTTATTTTACCAAATCAAACCACAATTAGATCATTTCATTTATAGCAAAAAAGGCACACAAACACAAAACCCCATCAGAGCAAAAGGGAAAAAAACCATTTTGATCCTGCAAACATTGAAAAACCAGAATGCAAAATTGGTCATTCTTCTCAAAAACCAAATCATTGTAACAAAATTCTCTAAGCAAATGCAATGCACAACATAAATTCACAGCAACCTGAAACTCCCAAATCTAACTATCACACAAAAAATCGAATTCACAAAATAAATTGCAACTACATACAATTTGGGGCATGAAATTTCACAAACTAAAGCATTCAATTTCATTTGATGAAGTCTCACTAACCTCGAGGAACTTTGAATCTTGTTCAAGATGCTTGAGATCTGCCAGAACCCGATGCTTTCCTCTCTTTTCATCCGCCGCCGATCTGTTCATCCACCAACGACGATGCCTCCGAATCGACCGCCGATTGCTTCTCCTTGGTGAGCTTGTAGATCAGCACCGAGCTCCCGACGTAGTGAACCGCCTCCGCCGCGACGAAGAGGTTGCCGTGGTCAGAGCCGACACGGAGGTCCAATGCCTTGACGCCGCCGAAATTGGGAAGTTGACACCGCTGAAATTAGGAAGCTCTGAGAAAAACAGAGTCAGATTGCGAGAAGAGGAAGGAGCGATCGACGGAGATGCTGGGAAGGGAAGGGGAGACGGGGAACATACCGAAAATACAAAAATACCCTCATTTACATGCTAAAATACTAAAATAAATTACAACTTCGACTTATTTACGGCTATTTGCCACCGCGTCAATCTCCACCGTTACTTATCTCATCCAACGGCTGACAATTATTCCTATTTTCCTATTTAAATGTAACGTTCCCACCGAAACATCTCCCTTTGATATAACATTGCTTTTTCTATTTATCCTGTCACGGTAATTATCAAGTTCCACATCTCCATTTTGCACCATTCAAATTTTATTAGTAAAAATCATAAAGAGCTTCCATAAAAGAAATACGAAAAGGCAAATACAACGAACTAAGAAAAAGAGAATACCAGAGAAAAAAGTAAAAATAAAAAAAAGAATACAGGAGAAAGAAAAGAACTTGGGTCCAATAAAGTTGGCGAGTGGCAAAAAGCCCATTATTTGACCCTCTATCGCTTCGAAGTGTAGTACTTCCGAAGCGTCACTAAAATTTTGGGAATGCAAGAGCCAAGCAGCATCGCGACCGTTGATTTTCAATACCAGCAATCGAAGGGTAGACAGTGCACAGAGGCAAACCCTAAAGTGGTCAATTTAAGCGCAAGAGCATCTGTGTGTGTCTCCCACATCGTGCGTCTCCATGGCATCGAAACGATCCAAGGTAGGGCTCCTCGACTCGCCGCCGTCTGCGTCTCCCACTTCCGACGCAGAAGAGTCCTCTTCCGAGGAGGTCACTCCCCTGCCTAAGCCCGCCTCCCAGAAGCCTCAATCCTCTTCCTCCTCTGGCTCCGAATCTGAACCTGAACCTGAAGAGACCGTTCCCGAGCCGGTCGTCAAGCCTCAGGCCGTGGACCAGGCGGCTTCTTCCAAGAAGCCCAAATCGAACCCCAAGCGCCCTGCCGAGACTGAGCGCGGCGGGAAGGAACCGAAGAAGGCGAGGCATGCGGCGGAGAAGACCACTCCTCGACTGTGGAGCGAGGAGGAGGAGATTGCTCTTCTCAAGGGCATGGTTGATTACGAGTTGAAGATAGGGCTCAGTCCATCTGGGGACATGGACGCTTTTCACGCCTTCGTCAAGAAATCGCTCCACACGGATGCTTCCAGAAGCCAAGTGTACGAGAAGGTCAGGCGCCTCAAGAAGAAGTATTGGGACAATGTGGAGAAATTGAAGAAACATGGGGCCGCGAGCTCCTCCTGGAAGCATCACGACAAGAAACTCTTTGACCTGTCCAAGAAGATATGGCGCAATGAGGCCAATGGCTTGCAGTCACCTGCCAAACCTAACAAGAATGAGAATCAGAGCGTCGCCAAGACCACTCCCAAGCTGCCTCCCAAAAAGCTAGAAACATCACTAACTCCATCGGTGGACGGCGGCGCAAAAGATGATGAAGAGACTGAGGCCGAGCCTGAGAGGAATTTGGTCCCATTGACGAGCTTGGCTGATAATCAGAGGAATTTAGCTACGTTCATGAGCTTGGCTGTTGGTAAATCACGTGGGGAGATGCAGGAATATGTCATATTGGAAGGATTGAAATTTGTCAATGGACCACAGAAAGCTGAGTTTGAGGAGAGGTGGGCCAAGTTGCAAAAGGAAGAACTGGAGCTTTACGTGGAGCAAACCAAGTTAGTTCTTGAACAAGCAAAGATGGTTATGGAAGCAAAGAAATGAGCTCAAGACTAGGTGGCAGTTAGGTATGAATGTTTTTGATTTCAATGATCCTTAAGATTGTAATGTGCTTTTGATAAGGACATATTGGAAAAAATGCAATATCATAGGTATAAATGTTTTTGATTTAAATGATCCTTAAGATTGTAATGTGCTTTTGATAAGGACATGTTGGAAAAATGCAATATCAAGTAACTAGTACCTCTGGCTATATTATGCTATTCTTTTTTTAACTTAGGCATGTGCTTGTTGTGTACGAGGTTGGTGGAGTGGTGTGCCTGAATTGTCTTTTGATAAGTATGCAAAAGAAGTTTTTATTCTATAAATTTAGAGATTTCTGGTGTTTATAAAACCATAATATAATGGAAAGGCAAAGTGAAAGTTAGAGATTTCTGGTGTTTATAAAACCATCCAATTTGCTAACATGTTCAATAAGCGATGTCAATGCAAACTATGGCCTTTTAAAACTGGTTCTAGATGTGCACATTTATGTTACTTGTCTAGGTTTGAACTTGTGCTCCTGGATGATCCATTAAACCTTGAACCACTTCTTTCAAATACATGTTCAACTTGGTTTGGAATGACAATATAAACGTGCTATGTATGATCCTCTCTGCATTTGTCATTAATTCTTCTGGGTTGAACAATGTATCAATAAAAAAAAATATATTTTGACGGTGATGAATTGCCCCTTACACGATGATTGAATATATGATATACCTTAATGTGCTGGTGTTTTTTCGTTATAAACAAAATTTTACTTTGCCGATCTCTAGCTGCTTGTGAAATCATGCACAATGCTGGCTACGAAAACCTTTTTGGGTTCAAGGCGGTCTAGAAGCTGCTGAAGAAGAGGTATGCACGCTTCCTTTCTGAAAGATGTTCTGTTGTTTTTCCTCCTATCGTAATATTTTAGTTCCATGACTTTGTATTTCCTTTCGTATATATTAATTTATGTACAATTGTACTCGAAAAGTCAAGATGCAACTATTGTTTACGCAGTCTTGGACTCCAGCATCCATTAAGATTTTATTTAATTTTAACATTTCCATGTATTTTATTTGCAATTTTATCTTCTTTTTTCCCTACAATTGTTTGCCTTCAGTGATGTTGGGTCTCACTCACAGGTTGTTCCAGTACTTGTTTCTCTTCTCCGATCAGGATCCCTTGGAGTCAAAATTCAGGCTGCTATTGTTCTAGGTTCTCCCTGCAAGGAGATTGTACTCCTTTGCTTGGTCTTCTCAAGACCATCTCAGCTGAAGGTCAAATTGCAGTTGCCAAGACTATTTATTGTTTCTCAGGGTGGTAATGCAGGTTTGAAACTCTTTTAATGGCACTCCCTTGAGAGGGAAGGCTTCTTGTACTAAAATTACTCGAATTGTACCAATGGAGTTCATATCCTTTTATTGTGTGAACCTATCACAGGTCGGCCACATCAAGTAAGATTATTCACTGGTTGGATAGGCAATGTGAAGTCCATAAGTTCAGTAAACATTATATAAAGTTATTTTTATTTTGTTCCTCTCCATCCTTTTGTAGATTGCACTAATAATTAATTTTTGTGAAAGAAACACGGAAAACTGTCTGGCACACCGTTTCTGTCGACAACATTGTCATATTTATTTTTGTTGATCTAACCTACCTCTTTGTAGAATTCTTTGGTCTAAAGAAAAATGCATCTGGTATTTTTTTGACCTGTTTTATAACTCAATGGTATCATTTTTCCCTTTTTAGAGCCAGAATTTTTAGCTTTCATTATTTTTTATTTGTTTGGAGGACAATGGTATAAAACCCAATTTGAGACCTGAAGTTTGCGTCTCTTTGGTGTAGATACGTATTTGCAGCATATTGGCTATCTAATAGCCAACAACATGCTTTATCTATCTGAGGATGTTACTTGTCGTTCTATCAGAGGAGTGGGGGCTGATAGAGCAGCAGCAGTTGTCTATTCCCCGAACTCTAAAGTTGTTTGGAGAATTTTTCCCTTTAGTCGAGTACTAACTGTCCCGAGTTGGTTCGAAAGGGTAATAATATTCTTGTGATTATGACTTAGCATTACATACTTGTCATTGGTTCTGGACCGTGCACATAGTGTCTATGATTGTAGTTGAGCCTGAATTTTGTCTTTGCATGATTCTACTGGCATACAACAAAGCTGGTTTTGTTGTTTGCTTTCCTATTCTACTGCTGGTCTGCTTGTACCATGACAATCAGTTCTATGTGCTATACATTTTCATCGTAGCATCATGAGACAATGTTAGTGAAATGTAGAAAAGGTACTTGCATGTGTAAGGAATAAAGAAAAAGGTGAGTTTAGGTTTCGATTTTGCATGGTTCATTGTGCATATAGGTGCCATGAGCATCCTCTATATCCTGATGATTCAGTTAGAAGCTATATGCCCTAAATTTTCCAAGTTTCTTGTATCCTTCTCCGTGGACATAATATTGGGCAGTCTACGGGAGCTCAAATGTTTTTATTTTTTTAAGAAGATTAAGTTTGTGTAAGTGGAGCATATTGTTGTCATGGGACACAGTTGCTGTGGCGGTATAAAGGGGCTTATGTCTATCTCATATAATGGCATCACTTCTACATAAGTATTTTTTTATCGGCCACTCAAAGTAGAGCTTAAATTGAATTTCATGCCTTGGTTGTATTGGATGGCTAAGTGAAGCATGTGCTACAATTGAACTCAGGAACCATTTTTATATACTGGCTTCACTAATCTTCTGGTGCCTAGCTCCCACCAATATGTGCATTTCTCCAATTATTTTTTGTCCCTGTATTGACTTTTCAGTGATTTCATTGAGGATTGGCAACTGCAAAAACAAAGGTCAAGTCTAATAAGGGTCTGAGTTTTGAACAACAATGTGCTCACTTTGAGGCATATATCACACATGAATTTTATTACTTTTGTATATAAATTGTATGTGATATTTAAGATTGTATGTTAAGTTGTACAACAATATATTCGACAATACATGAAAACACCAATATAATGTGTTATCACGTATAACATCGTGTTTATATTATGATATTTTTCCAAGAAACAATAGTGTACCGTCTTTTTCAAAGGTTGCACCGCGTGATGCTCCCCCTAGTTACTAATTAATAGTTATTAAATATTAGAGTTAGAGTGAAAGCCTCATTTTGAAAAATTGAATGGTAATAAAAGACAATTTTGTCTTTTCAAAATAATTATTAACAGATTGTGATAGAATTTACTAAAGTGAAAAAAACAAATAGTTAGAGTACCACAACAAAAAATATAGTTAGGTGTAGTCATGAGAAATCGACTATACTTAAGTACACCAAAGTGAAATTTCCCCAAAAAAAAAAGATTTTACTACTTGTAAGTAAATATACTCAACAATGCAGAATTTATGTCTTTGTTGTGGTATACATGTATGCAATTTGATTAAAAAAAAGATCATATTAATTAAATATGTGAAGATTCAGGGTTGTTTTCCGTAATCATATAAGTCTTATTGACTCTAATGATGTTTGAAACTCTTTCGATCCCGAGTACCTTCATATTTCTCACCTTGTGTGAATATGCAAGTAGAGAATTCATTGAGAAGCAACATTTTTAGTTTTAAACATATAATACTTACTAGGAGGAAAAGGTGAATCATATTGCCTGTCACATATATCAAGTCCGCCAACGCGAGGACGCAGAGTCTGCCTGCTGGCTGGAGTAGACAGTAAGGAAGAGTCAAAATGAGGACCCATGAACGTCTTAAGCTAATTATCGCTTGATCTGCAATCAAAACTTCGAAAATGGGTAGAACGAATCAATTAAGACAAAACATCAGGGAAAAATCTAGAGAAAATCAGGTGGAGAAATTGTTAAGGGTTTGACTGTTCTTTGAAATGAGTTGTAGGTTCAGGGGTGAGATGAAAATGATAAATTTAAAACGGGTAATAGTGTTAGTTATTAGAATATGATAAAATGGCCTATACTTTGGTATCAAATGAAAAAAAAAATCGTTGACTATTTACAACTGGTACCATTAGTAGAGTAGCCTAGATCTTATTCGTTCAAGTCTCAATCTTACTTTTATTTGGTTTGCATGTTCACATTTTAAGTTATGGTTTGCACCCGAATGTAACTCTAAATATCAATATATAGTCTGTTAGATGTTTTGATTATTAAAATGGATAGAATATGGTCATATGGTAAAAGGAGCAACACTTTCTTAGCCTATACACTAAAAACTCCACAAATGAAGAAAATAGGTTTTGTAATTTACTAATGTAAATAAAGTTATCGAAATTAATTTAGTCAAATGATTAAATTCATATTTGATTAGAGGAAAGATACATAAGTATGGCTACTCAAAATTAGTCGTAAACCAATAAACCTATCGAAATCACAAATAGAGATGTTGAAACCGGAAGGAATAGGTCCAGTCTCGGTTTTAAAGTTCAAGGGCCAGAAGAAATTTGTTCAATTTCATTTCGATTTATACAAAACCGAGACTAACCGATTAAACCAGAGATGGTTTAATACACCATGTTGGGGATAATAACTCAAAAAGAGCTATTATTTTGGTCTTCCTCTTTTGAAGGTTACAAGACCTTAATTAGTTGGTAACCTCCCTCGTTATTAGCCCTTTAAAGCAATCTTTTATTACCCATCTCTACCATTTTTTATATAAGAAATCTTGAGAATCTTGTTTTTTTGATGAACAAAAATAACATGAAAGTAGTTCATTGTATGAATTTTTATTTCAAAATTTGGCTCGTTCCTGAGTATTGAGTTGTGCAAGTTCAAGACTGTAATGTGTGAGTGGACACGCATCAGGGGGACTACGATCACAACCTCGGTCTAATAAAAAAAATTGTTTCCAAGTCACTCGCTTGCCGAATAATTTTTGGCCAGTTTGAGGCCAAGTCATCAGCAACTTGCATATGATTGTACATGGCCTTGACAAAAAACCTTTAGGATCATAAGCTCAAATCAGCTTGTCTGATTTTGAAGAGTCGAGCCTGAACTGCCAGATTAGCATCAAGAGTCCCTGAAACAAAGCGTCGTTTCTCCTAGATAAAGCCATACAAAGAGAAGGGTTCCATAATCTCCAAGACCAATAATTAGCAATAGTAGCATGTTTGACGATCGAGCATCGACTCTTCGATCGTCAAACGTTTTTTCGAAATCAAGTTTGATGATCGAGCAACGACTCTTCGATTTTTTAATCTTCTCAATAACTCCACTGACAATAAAAATATTGTCCACAATTTGTCTATCTGAGTTGAAAGAAGATTGTGTATCGCTTGCCAGTTGATCAATCACTATCTTAAGCCTTGTAGCAAGAACCATGACTAAGGTATGGAGAAGTCGTTAGACTGATAGGCCTGAGATCCGAGTTTGACTGGGGGGAGGGGATGATATCTTGGGGATCAAAGCTAGAAATGAAGCATTCAGGCCTTTACCAATCTCTCCTGATGTATGTGAAATTCTGGTTAGCAGTAGGCAAGATGTCGAACACAATGTCGTGACGATTGGTTCGACAACTTGTTAGGACATCAAATAAAATAAACAAAGAACACAAGACACACGATAT
>JAYMTP010006256.1:0-12306 GCA_036897365.1 Geranium brycei | reverse complement strand
ATCTCATCACGCTTAAGTTCAAATAAACGCTCAAGTTCATCTCAAAAGAATCAAAGATTATGGTTTTAAAGGCTCAGTTTTGGTTCTTGAATGAAGAGAATCATTTTAATTTTAGTTCGATTATAATTTTTAAAATCTATAACAATCGACAACTAACAAGAATTATAAATGAGGCTGATAAACGACACTGACCAAAACCGGTCACCTCTCGCCATGCAGCCAATTCTCGACCAGAACCACCGTCTCTGCCATCAGATTGTCTCTAGATTGTTCAAGCTCTTGATGGTCCAAATGGGTTTGCTTCCATTTTCGGCTCTATTTTGGTTGATGGTTTCTACAACATGTTTATGTGTGTGTTTTTGTAAAAGGTTTCGAACAAAAAATAATAATATGTTTCTATTGTGGTTAAAAAAATAAAAAGTATAGTATACATCTTACTTATGAATGTATTAAAAATTTAACCTTTAATAAATACATTTTAGGTCGGTAACCTTTACCTACCTAAGTATCAAAGATATAAAGATGGTCTAATGGTCATCTTATTTAGAAGGAAAAATTGTAAAAAGTTTTCTATAATTATATTTTTTTGCAAAAACTCTCTCTTATTTATGTTTATTTTTGCTCTGTTTATGCAAATCCGTAAAAATTAATGAAAATATTACTTAAATTTAATTCAAATGTGTTTAGGGGTGGACACTTTGGCAACGGAATCAGAGACCGAATTTGAACCAAACCAAAATCGAGACCAGAGAATCAAAAACCGCAGATAACGATTTAGGTTATGGTTTTTAAAATGGAGAATCGAGGAGTCCGGTCTGATTTTTGACCGGTTCTAGACCCCATTTCCCACCTTAAATGTGCTAACTCAAACGTGCAACCCCTAAATGACACTTCGTTAATTTTTACGGATTTGCACAAATAATGCAAATTTGAACACGAGAGAGGGAGACTTTTTGCAAAAATATAATGAATGGAATTTTTTTGTAAAAATAAATAATTATACGGAGATTTCTTTTGCAATTTTCCCCATTTAAAATGTATTTGAAAGTTCAAATGGTACTAATATCTATTTAAGGGCAGATAGGGGACAAGACTTGCTAAAAATATAAATTTATTCAATACATTCACAACTTTAAATAATGGAGAATATGCATAATACAAAATATCACATTCCATTCAAGATACGTGAAAAATAATTTTTTAATAGTTTTAAATATCATTTATAGCTAGACTTGGGAAATATAATTATAATTTTTTTGTTTTCATGATAAAGAAACACATTAAAATGGAAATGGTGTAGAACTAATTAGTACTAAAATAATACATTACTTAGCAATCATAAAATAAATGTCATTTTCTCAATTGCTCTTTTGCCATCTCAGACCCATAATCGACCGACCCTCAACATTGAGCATAACCAGGTTCTGTACAGATGGGGGCATTTTGGTCAAATAGTCCCAAAACACAGTGGACCTGAAACGATCAGATTCAAATCCAATTTTTATCAACTTTTCAATTCCGCGCCTATAAGTAGTCACGCGCGCTGTGCTTCGTTGAAGCTTCTGTTCCTTTTCCCTCCCAACTCCTCTTCTGTTTCATCAACAGAGACACAATTTCTCTGACCTCTCGTCTCTCATGGCGATGAAGCTTTTTCAGAGAATCTCGTTCTTGCACTGAAAACTAGCAACTACGCTGCTACATTGATCAGCTTAATTGTGGATCACGCTTCGATTCTGCTCCTGATCTCAGTGAATGTGTACTCTGATTCGGTTTTTGAGTTCAAGTTAGGGTTTCGGAGTTATGGATCTGGTGAGAGCCGAACTCGATTGATTCTTCTTTTTTCACCGGAAATGTCTAGATTTTGTGTCTGCTTAGCTTATGAACGATTTTCTCGAGGTTTCTCTGAGAATGTGGCGTTTGTTTTCGTTTTCTTGTATTTCATTTGATTCGATTTCTTTTTCTGAGAAAATCTCGGCGTCAATGGAGGTGTACATGTTGAGAAGCGACTTGTCAATTCCGTTTGTTGATGTGAAATCAGTTAATTTTCTCTAATTTTTCTCCGATTGTTCTGTGGCAGATAAAGGAAATTAGTGTGTTCAACGTGTCTAAGATCTTCAATTCGGCTCCGATTTCGTACAAAGCTCAGATTGCTTCTGAGGAGGACGATAATAAGCTACGGAGCTCCAAAATCCGAGAGGTTGAGGACGAAGCTTCTACTGAGGCAGAGAAGAGCCTCATAGAATCGATATGGCAAGACGACAAAGCTCGGTTCATCAGCAACGCAACGCCGACGAAGGACTCTGGAGATCCTCTAGATCGCTCGATCGCATCAACGCTCCTCCGTTTCTGTTGCGCTCTAGACTCCGTTGAGTGCGCCACGGCGCTGATCAACGGCGAGCTCGGAGCGGCGGTGCCGCTGGTGAACGAGACGGACGAGACGGGGCGGTCCGTGCTGCACGTAGCGGCGGAGATGCAAGCGGCGCGGTGCGTTGAGCTTCTTCTCCGAAAGCGAGCTCGTACAGATATGAGGACAAAAGATGGACGAGCACAGCTTGCTTTGGAGCTATCTCTGTCCAATCTAAGGTGTAGGCTTCAAAGATCAATTCATTTTCGTGTTGATATTTGAAGGAAAAAGTAAAAGCTGGTCTGTGTTGCTTTATTGAAAAAACTGAGGAAGTTACTGCAAATGGAAAGTTTGATTTTAATTAGCCTCAGCTCTTTATGTGATTTTTTTTGTCTTCTTCTTCCTCTGTTCAGAATGGATGTGACATGGAGTCCAGACGAGTCCTCTATTGAAGACTTGGTCCTTCTCTTAAGCGAGAAGGTCTGGTTGATTTTCTCATTTTCCATTTTCATTTTCATTTTCTCACAAGCCAAACAGAACTTAAGTTTAAGTTTGAAAATTTTATTTTGACCAGGATTTGACCGCGCTGAGGCTTCTTAGCGAGAAAACGAAGGAAACCGCTGAGGTGGCGTACGCGAACGCCATTGGAGGATGTCTGGTGTCTCTGACGGCTCTGCTTATGGTGGCCGCGGAAAAGGTTAACGAGTCGATCTTGGAGCTGCGCGACGGCGATACCGGCACCAAAGACAAGACCACCGTGTACGAATGCGTGATCAGAGAGGCTTTGGCGTTGGGCCGCGGAGAAGTGACGCCGTCGATCGCGGCCAAAGGGGCTTCTGCTCCGTCGAAGAGCGAAATTGCCGAGAAAAGGAAGCTCCTGCTTCGTGAAATCGAGCTGCTTCAGCTTTTCGGGGCTGTTGCTCTAAGCGATTCGCCAGATAAAAAGGCAACTCCTCCACTGATCCGTGCAGCTCAGGTGAGGGTATTGTGTATCTTTAGTTTTGCTTTGATCTGGAATTTTATGCTGATGGTGGATGAGTTAGTTTATAATTACATAGCCATTACCCTTTTCGATTGTTTTTGTCCTTATGGATATGAACTTATGGCCCAACCTATCAGCTTCGGTAAATTATTTGAACCCACTGTGATATTGTTGTTCCAATTAATGTGTTAGGTTTGCTGAGGAATCAATTATGCATATGCACTCTGTTTTCTAGCAATTTGTGAAACAAGATTGTGCCTTGTAGTCTCTCTGAAACCAAACAGTCCAATTAGTGTAGGTAGTGATCGCAAAATGCCAATTCAGATTTAAAAAGAAAAGGTTTTCAAGGTTTTCAAGAAGATGTTCAATATCTGGCTCTGTTGGTTTGGATATGTGACTCTACTAGGAAGTTATTTGTTGTTCTATTAGGCTGGGGATGAAACCATCATCCAGATGCTTTTGAAGACGGGCGCTGATGTAAACGACACAGATGCTGAAGGGAACTCTGCTCTTCATTGGTCTCTCAAGACATCTAAGAGCTCTTCTCCCCAGATGACGAGGTCTCTCCTGCCCTGGCCTGACGCACACACTCAGCTTGCCTTTTTAGCTGAAGAACATACTCTCCCTTTTATTGATTGTCGTCTTCTTGTTTTCAGAATTTTGTGCCTTCTTCTGAGGCAAGGTGCAAGAGTGAACCAGAAAAATATGATTGGTTCAACTGCAGTTCACATAGCAGCTGGTAATGGAAATTCAGAGGCACTTCAGGTATGATTGCAATGTAACTTATCCTATTTGATATGTTTTCCAGGTTTCTTATGTGGAGTCTTCATGATAAATAGGGTAAATTATGATCTTGTGGTGGAATGTATTGTATATAATATTTTGGTGGCATTGAACCTGTAGGCTCTTCTGTTGGAAGATCCGGATACTGTCAATTATAGAACAGAAATGAAGGAAACCCCACTATTTTTTGCAGTGAAGAATGATCATATTGATTGTGTTGAGCTTCTTTTGCATTGGGGGACAAGCACCGAAGTCCTTAATTTGCGGTTAGATGTGATAAAATCATTTACATCTAGTTCATTATTTTCATACTAGTTCATGCATACCCTTTACATTCAACTCCAAATTCAAACAATTTCCTATGCCTGATATGTACCTAATCTGATGGCCCTCAGTCGCCAAAGATCTATAGACTTGGCAACCTCACAAGACATGCGCTTCATGCTAAATCCAATCAATATCAGCCTCAGTAAGTTTAACCAACTAAACCTTAGTTACCTGTCTCAACTTCGAACTTATAAGTGTCGCAAATGAAGCATAAAGTTCCATTTATTGTAGTAAATATTCTTCTATCTCATGCTTTTAGTGTCAATGTGCAGTGAATAGTTCACTCCATGGTGATGATTTTGTCTCAGAAACACGTCGATCACTTCTAGCCAAGACAAATGATGGCACACCTTCTGAAAGGTGAAGTTCCACAGTTAAAGCTTCATATATTTGTGTGAAATTTTCATTTATCTGTCTTATTGCTCACACAGTTCTTTTTTACTTCTTATCAATTCCAGACTTTGCTTCAATGCTAAGAGTGAGACCTGTAAATACTTCAAATCTCAGTCTATAAATGCAAAAGAATTGAAAAGGAGAATTTTTGTTGGAGGCCTTCCTACTACATTGGAGTCTGGTTAGCATTAGATGACACTTATCAATTACTCTCCCAGTTATATTCATTTCAATTTGAGTGAACATCTGACCAACAAATGATTTTCTATTTTAAGCATAATATCTTATCTGTTCTTTACTTAATCTGTTGCTTTGCCATTGTAAACCAGATTCATTGGGTCAATTCTTTGAGGGATTTGGTCCAGTAGAAGATGCGAGAGTTATTGGAGTTCAAGCAGGCGATCAAATTAAGTCTCGCGGATTTGGCTTTGTGACCTTCAAACATGAGAAATCTGTTTCTGCAGCTCTCCAAGCACACTATGTCACCATCATGGGCAAGCAAGTTGAGATCAAAAGTGTTATCTCAAAATCCTCAATAGCCAGCCAATTTCAGAATTCATCACCTCAACAAGAAAAATGTGAACAGAATGAGCAGCATCAAACTCGACCTCAATTGCAGAAATTATCTCCTCAACCGAAAATATCTGAGCACTGTCAGGAGAATGATCAGCATCAACCTCCAACAGAAGTTCCAACTGAAAAAAATACGGAAGAGGCTAAAGCAGAACCAAAAACTTGGGCTGATAGGCTACTACAAGGACAGCCAAAGCCAAGTTCTCAAGCTCAAGCTAAATCTTCTCCTGTGGATCGAGCAATGCCTGCCTGGGTATGCATTTTCAAAAAGTGGTTTCCTGGATTTTTGAAGAAGGTATCATCACATCGAGAAGAGGATTACGCATTGTCATCTCTTAAGGCTGATTTCAGAGCCACATTTGGCATAGAGCTAGACCATGCATCTCTCGGTTACTCCAAGCTCAGTGACTTCATGAGATTATTTCCTGGTCTCTGTCATATGAAGATCGTCCCTGTAGGCAGGCGCGGACCTGCCACCCACACAATCCTCTTGCCTAGGCTTCCTCTGCCACATCCACAGCCCCTTCAAATCGCAAAGCCCTCGATGCCTTCTCACGCCACTCCAGTTGACACAGATGTTGATTCAAGCAGTTCAAAGCCTCTCGAAGACAATATCTCAGTCTCTTCAGAAAATTCAGGTGTAACTAGTAGCAGTACTAAGGAGAAGAACATGTCTCATGAGAAGGCTGTAGGATTTTCCGCGCAGATTTTGTCAAATGAGGCTGCTGGAGTAAATTCTGCACAGAATGATTCATCTCCCGTTCATTGCCACAGCTTTCTTGGATTCCTGAAGCCCGACCCACTCTTTCATGGCAGACCATGGCTGTCCAGTGGAAATAATGACAGTAATGATCAAAGAGGAGGAGGGATTGATGAGGTTAAAGGGGTCAGGCTTCAGTCTCAAAAAAGGCACTTGGTTCTGGAGGCTCTCGCTAGGAAATGGAACAACTCGTCCGTCTTCTTCCTTCGTGAGTTTGATTTCTACCACGTGAGCCCTGAACCGCCACTACTATTTACTATACAGCATTTCGAAAAATGCATATATTGCTCTCGTTTTTGACTGTAATGATGTGTGTAATTATCTGTGCAGAGGTACAATTCAAGTGTGAAGACGGGACTGTGCTTCGGGTGCAACCAGCAGATGATGGTTTGGTCCAACTTCCCGTGCAGACACTTTATATGGTGCAATGAGTGTAAGAAGCAAGCCACATATGCAGCTGGCCTTTTCGAGCACAAATGCGTCGTCTGTGATCGCAAAGTGCAGAATTTTCTCCCTGGCAGCAATCAGTTCCCACCACTGAATCGTTTTCATATAATGAGGTAAGCCAATACCCAAACTTACGATTTATGAATGTTTTCTGTAGTCTATTCTCAGTGTTTTTTACCATTTGCATCCCATCCAGGAACAGTCCATTTCCTTTGCTTGGTTACTGATGGATTTGTCGGACAATGAGACTCTATGGGCAAAAGTGATTTCCAGAAAATAACAAAACCACAAATCACATAAAGCTCACTTTGTAACTCACAGCAGGTGATGCTTGCAAGTGATATATAGCAGCTAGAAATTGTAAGTATCCTCCTAAGCAGTTTGTACATGTTCATGGGAATATAATAGGTTTGAAATGGAAATATACAATCCCTCTATGGATTTTGAATCTACAGTTTGCTTTTTTCACCTAATCCTTTTGTTTCTTGATCTTCAACATGATAAGATATATTTGATCATATTTTTAAAAATTATCCGTAAGTCACGGCACACATTGTAATAGACAACTGAGACTCGAACTCTGGTACTAAGACTAGAGAGAGTAATCCTCTAACCATTGGGGCACTTCAGTTGGTGTATTTGATCATGCCTTACACTTGCATATATAGGCATATCCATAAAAAAAGGTATAATAGTAATATAGGTATTCAACATATTGAAGCTTGTAAGGTTGATCATGACTTTTATTTGTATCACATATCACAGTGTGTTTGACGAGTACACATACTTGATACCCTTGTGCCATGGTTACAGTAAAATTGAGGAGCAAAGTGTAGTGTTGAAGATATAAACTAAGTTTCAAATGCTTGTCATGTGATCCCATCATTTTCTTCTAACTAATTGTATTGTTGATCACCGAGTAGCGTTTTTACCAATCTGCTCTTCAACATTTTGCAAGTCGGAAACAACATACACAAGCACAAGTGTGTAAGCTTTTAGTTACCCCAAGTGTAGGACTCGACACGCTGTAAAACAAAAAATTATCCATAGTCACAATGATCAAAGTTTTGAGATTGTTATCCATAGTCACATTGCTGCCTGTTGAGATGGGTACCGGACTAGGTCATAGAGGATGCTTGCTTTTCTTTGCTTTGAGAATAGGAGTTGAGAACTGCAACCGAAATGTATATTTGTGTAAGAAATGATATATTGATAGCACACATCATGCATTTAAGATCACAATTTGTGATACATTACTAAACAAGAAAAGAGAAAAGCAACAAGAATTAGTCTTCAAGATAGTTGTTAGAAGACAAAACCACCACAGAACTAATTTGATGACTGCTATCCATACAGTCACTTGTGATAAAAAATTAAAAACCTCAAGACAATCGTTTAAAGGATCGCATGTGAATAAGTCTACGATAAATTCTCACATTTGCTTTCTTTTACTAACTGTTGTATTTCACTATGTTGTTAGCAGCCAAAAAAAAAGGTTTTCGTAGTACAGTTTACCTGAAAGATTGCTATGCTACAATCTTCTTAAAATGCTCCTTTAATGGCAAATTTTTCCTGACAAGCACAAAGAAAAAAAATATTTGCATGATTAACCAAACAATAGTACAAAGACGGCATGATATTGTATCTAATACCGAAAGGAACAAAAAATAATACTATTTATACTCAAATGGAGGACTGCACTTTACCTTCTTATGAAATGCATAGAAACAAACACAGAATGCTGCTAAAAATACAAATGGATTTATTCCATTAATTTTATATGATGTTAATGTTTATTCAAGTTATTTTTGTTTTTATTGGTTGTGAATTCAGCTAGTTACAGAATATCTTGCTTTCTTTACTTCAATAGCAAGTATAACTAGGAAAGTCGCAACTTGTTTATTATGTTGTGTGTTTAAAATTTGACAGTTCTTCCAGACGAGACTAGTCAAGGTTCGAACTGAGAGTTCAAGATTCCCGTCACCTCTCAACTGTACACACTGATCTTTGTCCCAAAACCTCAAACAATATATAATATTCCTCGCCTAGTTCTTCTCACACTATACCAAATTCCGATACCTTCTGAAAATCCTAAAGCCCCATTTCATTACACCTTGTGTCATCAAAACCACCTTAGATTCTAGCATATGGATAAGCAAAGCCACAACGAAAAAAATGTCAATTGCAAATATTTAATATATACAAGGTTCTTGGAAATCATCAAAGAAACAAATCATTGTAATAGCAAACTTAAATGGATCAAACCCTGCGAAGTACGCATTTTGAATGCAAAATTATAGGGAAGATGTTATAGTGACATGGTATCAAATATCAAATTTATTCGGGAGAAACACAATTTAAACTGGCAAACTTAGTTTATGTAAACTTACTTATCGTTTGAGTTGATGAGCGTTCTTGGCCTCTCATAGCCATCTGCCTTCTTTGGGTTCGGCTTCCTTGCCTGATTTCTTGATTCCGGTTCCCAGTTAGCCTTGATGAGAGATTTGCCCAACAAATCAGCAACATCCGTAGCCATATCCTCCACTCTCTTCACATAAGGAAAACTTTCCTCCTCAAAGTGATTAGATAGCCACAGATACATAGACAACACTTGATGCTTAGTCTCAAGATCCAAGAGCTCCGCATCATTCCGGGCAGAACCCTTTGGCATGCCCATACCTATACTCACAGGAGCTTTCTGACCGTAAGATGAGGCAAACCTGAGTAGATGATACATAGCTTTCGGGTCTCTGATATTAACCGGGGCAAAACAGAAGTTGAAGCGATCCTTCAGAGATAACTCCAGAACCTTTTCCAACATATTCGCAACCTTCTTTATATTGTCATGCCGACAAAAGAAGTATGAACCGTCGAGGCGGCAATTCTCAACAAACTTCTCGAGCAGTTGGGAGAAGCTAACATCTGCAATCTGCCCTGCAAATAACTCGACCTGCTCGTAGAAAGGAAAGAGGCCGACTTTCCTAGCTTTCTCAAACGGCTGCTTCAAGCAATCGATTAAGTAATTCAAGTCCTCCAAATGCAACGTGGTTGCAAGCCCGTCGGGATAGACGCTCCCTCTCCTACCAGCTCTTCCAGCTATCTGTTTCACGTGCGCTGCAGGTACCGGGACGATTTTATCGCCATTGTACTTAGACAGGCTGTAGAAAACAACCCTTCGAATATTAAGATTAAGACCCATTCCCACCGCATCACTCGCGACCAACACATCGAATTCGTTGTCTTGATCGTTGAATAAGGTAGCTTGCTGCCTACGAGTCTCTGGAGGCAATGCACCGTATATCACAGAACACCGATGCTTAGTGTACTTCTCTATTGCAAGTTTAGCCTCAAAAATCTCCCTCCTCGAGAAAGCAACAACACAGTCTCCAGATCGAACATTTCGAATATCTCCCAAGAGGGTCTTGGCTTCAACCACTAGTGGCTTGAACCTATCGTAATGGTGTTCGCACAACTCATCACCAGTTTCTGAACAAATCTTCCGAACAACATCCAAAACACTTGGATCCCCGCACAAGTGTATCTCGTCAGCCATCAATCCAAGCAATGCACGAGTCCACGCATAACCTCTATACGGGTCGGACATCATCTGAATTTCGTCAATAACAGCCACCTCGTATAATTCGTTTGTGGAGGCCATTTCCACCGTACAAGAACTATGGTTCGAGAACGGAAGAACCTTCTGTTCTTGTCCCGTCAAGAGACTACAATAAACCCCTTGAGTGTTCACCTTGTCGAAAACCTCCATAGCCAGCAGCCTCAAAGGACTGCAATAAATACCTTTCTTCGCCTCCATAAACCGTTGCAAGGCATTGTAAGTTTTCCCACTATTGGTCGGACCACAGTGATAAACAATCTTCCGCTTCATGGCCCGCGCAAACGGGAACCAAGTGTGAGGCTTTGTAAGGTCTGCCAAATCAACCAGCGCCCGAAACCGCTTTATCTCATCAGGAAATGTATCTAAGCAGTACTCAACAAAAATAGGGAAAAGGAACTTATCAGCTTTAGCAGTAGGACCTAGTGACAAAACATAATTAGCAACATCCACAGAACATTTGTTCATGAAAAAAGTCTCGAACTTGTGTGCTGCAGTGGGAAAAAACGAGGCGCCAATATAAATAGCGAGCGCTTGATTCGACGCCCACCCCGACATTGTAAAGCGTCGGAAAATTACTTGCAACCGGTCCCGATCAACCCCTCCCCTCCTCTTTTCTCCACCTTCTTCAGCATCACAAAGCTCACGGTACAATTCTGCAGGATCGAATGATCCTACATCGCCATTACCATTTTCAGCGCCAATCTCATTCACCATAACCTCATACCCATTATTCAAGTCATCGCCTTTATCGAAACCCACCTCGCCATTACCACCCAAATCACTGTTATCATCAAACCCGCCTCCATCTCCAACCACTGAAGAAGAAACTCTTGCATCAATCTTATCAGAAGTTTCTACTTCTGGTTTACGCGAATCTGACTCATCAGCGCCACTGATCTTGTTCAGGAGACCACTAAAAACCCCACGATCCTGCAAGCTAGGGAATTGACCTACAAGATGAGATTTCAAGTCATCGCCTTTATCGAAACCCACCTCTCCATTACCACCCGAATCACTGTTATTGTCAAAATTGTCCCCATCTCCAACAACTGAAGAAGAAGCTCTTGCATTAATCTTATCAGAAGTTTCTGCTTCTGATTTGGGCGAATCTGACTTACCAGCGCCAACGATCTTGTTCAGGAGACCACTAAAAAACCCACGATTCTGCAAGCTATAGAATTGACCTACAGGATGAGATTCAGGTCGCCGCCGGTCAAAATTTCCGGCGGAACCCAAAATCAGGTTCCGGGAAAGAACCCTAAACCTGAACGCGTCGTTTCTAGACGACGAGCACAGGCGGAGAAGAGACGAAGCAGAGCCTCTCACCATCCAGCAATATCAAAACAATCGATCAAGTGAACAGTATCGTATAATGTAAGAGAAAGAGCTTAATCTGAAGAGACCGAAGTAGAGATTTGTGAAACGAGAGGAGCTACAAAGTGTAGATTTTGATGAAAATACCCGGAAAATTGATGGTGGTAGCGAACCAGCAAAACCCTAAACCCTGCTGATATTTTCTTCCTGATTTTCGCGAGAAAATTGAGGCCTGTTTGGTAGGGTAAAGAATAAATGGGTATTGAAAAGAAAAATGGGAAAATGGTAAATTTAGGGGAAAATGATATTTGACTTTACTTTATTATGCCATGTTTTCGTTTTTTTTATCCCTATTACCACTGTTATGGATATTCTTCGACTGGTTGATATATCGGCGATGTATTAGTTTTTACAAGTTTTTTTAGACGAAATGGTCGATATCGACAAAAATACCAGTCAAACTCGGTTAACCCAGTAAAATTCAAATTGATTTCGGTCCAAATCAATTAATTTTGGTCTACTCCAACTTAAATCAGTTAATTTCGGTCTTGTCTGATCTAATTCAGTCTTATTCGGTCCCCATTCATTCATCTCTTTCAATTTCATGTTTGAACTTCGGATTTATTGAAAAATTTGAAATTAAAAATAATTAAATATAATTCATTTTTTTTAATGAATTATAAATATGAGTTACCATATCTCCGTTTTTGTTAGCTGTCCGATATATACCCGCGATCCAATTTCTATAACCTTGTCTATTACCCATC
>JAYMTP010006255.1:0-12306 GCA_036897365.1 Geranium brycei | reverse complement strand
CGAGAGAATAGTTGGTTGAGTCAACTCTAGGTTGGTTTGCGTCGAGAGGCGGAATCAATATTTTTGTGAAACATAGGGTAGCACGTGCTTGCATGAACCTCCTTGCTTGATTGCTTGATTGAGGATTACAAGTATTGTCTAGCACCCATGGTGTCCCTCTTATTTGTTAAATTTTATTATTTCAACTGCTTATTTCTATTTACCTGCCTATTTTACTTTATTGCCTAAATCACCTACTTAAATCATCACCTTTTTATTTCTCACATAAATAACTAAAATTGGAAACTAAGTAGACCCTTAATTGGCCCTTGTGGATTCGACCCTGCTTACTAGGTTAATTATTACTTGTAAACGACCGCGTGCACTTGCGCGTATTAGTGAGCCCGCATACCACTGTCTACGGGCCCAGCAAGTTTTTGACGCCGTTGCCGTCAGATCTGGAAAAAGAAACTCAGATCTACGCACCGGTTCTGAGAAGGACCATCAGGTTAGGAAGCCCCGCCACCACGCCGGCCCACCAGAGTAGGAGAGTCCTGGTCGGAAGCCCCTGTACGATTCGGAGAGCTCCGGCCGAAACGAGACCTCAGTGAACACATCGGAGCAGCGAAAGATTCCCCCAGGACCGTCGAAATACGTAAGGAAAGGTCGTTGGGGAGCGAGGCCGGGGGGCGGCGGCTCCACCAGCGACGGAAGAGAAACGAGCGGAGAGACTCTCTGAAGAGAGAAAAAGTCGAAACGGCGCAGAGAAAAAAGATACATTTGTTCTTGCTGCTAATGTTAGTGTGATACTGACAAATGACAATATTAATAAGAAGGCAAATGATATGATCACGATTCGATTGAGCTATTTTTTGTTTAAATACAAATCTTAACAGCCTAATGTATAAGATATTTCTACGTAAAATCACGAAGAAGAAAAATTCACGTTCATAATTAAGAGATTTGTACACATTAATTCATATATGTTTTTCAACTTCAACTATATTCATGTGTAACGTATGTGTTTGGCTATGAATACGTATAGCTGCACATGCGTATACATGATTAACATGCAAAAGTATATATGACACTCGGTTGTGAAAATTCCACACACAACCTCATATCATTTCATCAAAATGACGCTAGTGCACAAAAAGAACAGCAAGAAACACAAGTCCAAAAGCAAGAAATAGTGAGGGGAGTGTACCAAATTTCTTAGCTTGCAGCAAGCAAACAAAGCATGAATTAGGTTACCAACCGTACGTGTTAATTATGTATGGACAACGTATAGATATATATTGTTGGAGTGGAGACAAAACTTGTGGTTTGTGTTGTTACGAGTTGGTTGCATATACGCTCAACTAATTCCCCCCTCAATTTTACCAAACTACCCCTTCCATTTCTCAAACGTAATTAAAGTTAGCAACATATTTAATTCTTCTCATGTGTAGCAGCTATATATGATCAGAATCAGATTATAATATAGACCCATGAAATTAGCTAATGAATTGGTGGTTAGAAGTTAGAACCTAGTAAATTAATTAAGTGCAGGCTCTTCAGTTGCTAAACATCATAATTAATGTCGGTTTTATTATTAGCTCTATCATAAGAATAAATTCAAATCTAATAATGAACCATATCTTTTTTTTGAGAAAGGACTTGACTTTATTTATATACAAGTTTTAGAATTAAGTACATCTCTGAGAGATGGCAAAAATATACTATTTTCAAACATACAATCAGAGCCCCTCTGGGCAAAGGATGTCATCACATGACCAGCCTTATTACCTGATCGAATAATGAACCATATCAATGCAATATTCCGTCTTAATTCCATAAATAAATGGTGATACACAGTCCAATATCCTCGGGATCATGCAAGATAGCATATTTTCAAACTCATCAACACAAATCACAACGCAATCAAGATTATATCAAGTGTGGCTATAGTTGGAAAATAAATAGGATTAATCTATAATTAATAAATAATCAAAAAAGTGTGCTCTATACCACTTCTGTAATAGGGTAATTTTGTGTATTTCATTAATGGCAAAAATATTTGTGATAAAAATGTCTTCAAAATTGAAAAATAATTTTTATGATCAGTTTCTTTGTTGGTGTAAAAAATAACTGAACCAAGCTGAAAATAATTGAATTAAAAGGAACCGAATTGATTTGGTTCAAAATTAAACTGAAACGAAAAATGAGAACCAATAAAAAAATCAAATCAAGCTAAAAATCTATCGATTTGGAGTTGTGGCTCATTTTAAATCATCGATCCTTATTAATCAGGTCTGAAAGAATTGCGCCAATAAAAAAAGTCGATTAACAAGTCAGAATCGGCCCAAAATGTAAGAATTTCATGAACATCAGTTTAAAGTAAATCTAACTTAAAACCAACAAGCCAATTAATAAGCTAGAACGGTTTATAATGTAAGAATTTCATGAAATTCAGTTCATAAAAAACGACATACTCAAAACTGAAACAAACCAAATTTTATCGGTCCAGTTTCAGTGTTTATTTTCTCAAAATCAAATTGATGGATTCCATTCCAGACCAAATTAAATCAAACCAATTCAAAACTGAACCATAAATAACACTGCACAAGACCATTAACAGATAATAATTAATGTGAATTAAGAAAATAATTATTTTGATTCAATACTATATTATCAACAGTTTCAACACATCAGAAAACGCAACTAAAAAGTCAACCCAATAATATCCAAAAGACTACTAATGACCACATCATAAAATTTCCAAAAAAAAAAAGAAATGTAGACGACACAAGCGAGTGAAAATTCGAACTTGTTCCCGCGCAAATGAAACTCATTACCTTCTCTTGTTCCTTCCCCCGAGCAGCAGCGCCAAGTAGAATAGCACCCTGAACAAGAACCCCCAAGCCACCGTGATCCACAGGCAGCTCCACTTGGTCAAATCCGTGATCCCCTGCTGCACCAGCACATCCGCCCCGGTGGTCAGGCACGTCGCCCCCGTGATCCTCACCCCCAGCGTCGAGCTCATCCCCCGCAGCAGCCTCGTCTTCATCTCCCCCGACACCCCCGCCAGCGGCGTGTTGTCGAATATCTGCGCCCCCCTCACGAAGCACTTGGCCGGGTCCTGGAACTCGTTCATCAGCACACCCTCGTACGGGTACTTCACTAGAGATATGTAATGGAACCAGATCCAGTAGTCCGGGATCCGGTCCCGGTTGATGAAGAACCCGCTGAAGAGGAGGAAGTAGGCGAGGATCGCCACCACGATCGTGTACCCGAGCATCACGTGGGGGACTACCCCCGACAGGAACGTCACGAACGAGCTCCCCGCCCAGAAGGAGGCCAATATGATGAGGAAGTAGAAGAAGAACCCCGAGAGGCCTCCCGCCAGCCCGACCGCGAAGAATGTGGTGGCCGAGAAGGCGAGCGAGAGGAAGACGAGGGCGGGGAGGGCGACCAGCGAGTGGGAGAGGACGTAGGACCATCTCCGGTACGCGTTGTAGGCGGTTTCCCGGAGGAAGATGTACCGCTCCTGGAGGAAGACGGGGAGGGCGTCGGCGCAGGTGTAGAAGGTCGTCGACATTGCGAACGCGAAGAACCCGAGCCGCTCCTGGACACCCTTGGGGGAGTTGTCGAGCTGCCAGAACATTGTGGCCAGGATGAACCCGGTCACCAGGACCGCCCCGAGGCGGATCCCGAACAGCTCGGGCATCCGCCTTGAGTTGAGGATCGAGCGCTTCGACAGCACGAAGATCTCGGTCCAGAACGGGTTCGCAAACGTCGGGACCAGCGTCGCCGCCGGATTGGCGTTCCCGGCGCCAGCGCCGGGGACGAGCTTGCCTCTGGAGATGCTCGCGCTGATGGCCTCTTTCAGAGACAGTGATCCCTGACGGTCAGGCTCGATCGAGACGGCGTTGTTTTGGGGGTTTTGGTTTTTCAGGCTCTGCCAGGTTCGGTTGAATTCGACCAGGCTCTTGGTTCCGCCGGGAGAGCCCTCGAGCTCTCGGATCCGGTCGAGGGCGAACTCGGTCCGGTTCTCGTTATCCGGAATCGGGTGGCCGAACTCGGCGAAGAACCGAGGGAGGTTCGTTGGCGAGCCGCTGTAGACGGTCTGGCCGCGGGAGAGGAAGATGAGCCGGTCTAAAAGGCCTAGGATTCTGTAACTGGGCTGGTGGACGGACATTATTACGATACTGCCACTCTGCGCGATTCGCTGAAGCACCTTGACGACCATGAAGGCGCTGGTGGAGTCGAGCCCCGAGGTCGGCTCGTCGAGGAAGAGGACGATCGGGTCGTGGATGATGTCGATCCCGATCGACACGCGCCTCCTCTCGCCACCGGAGACCCCGCGGTGGCCCTCGTCCCCGATCACCGTCCTTGCGGCGTTTCTGAGCCCCAATTGGTCGATCAGAGCTTGGACTCGGAGCTTCTTCTTCGATTTAGACAAAGATCGAGGCAATCGGAACTCCGCCGCGAACATGAGCGTCTCCTCCACCGTGAGCATCGGGAAGAGGAGGTCGTCCTGCATCACATAAGCCGAAATCACCTTCAGGAGGCTCGACTCGAGCGCTTCACCGTTGAGCGTCACAGTCCCTTTCAAGCTCCCCTTCGCGATCCTGTTCGCCAGAGCGTCGATCAGCGTCGATTTACCAGATCCGCTCGCGCCGAGCACCGCCATGATCTCTCCGTCGCGCGCCTCGCCGGAGATATCGTTGAGAAGCGTCTTCGTCCTCGTGAACAAGTTCTCCCCCGCCGTCGCCGTGTCCGCCACCGTGAGGCGGTTCGGTTTCCAGCGCTCGAAGAGCGACGACAGCGCCAGTTTTCGCCGGACCTTGACGCTGTAGGTGAGGTTATTGAAGGACAAGACGAACGGGAGCGAAGACCTCGGCGGCGACTGGTCTCCATCGCCGCCGTGGCCGAGCTCGAGCACGCGGTGGTGCACCGGCGTCTCACTCCCCTCGCCGTCGCCGGAGGAGACCTTGCTGGCGTCGCCGACGTTCTTCAGGAGCTGCCCGAGCGTGGGCGACGCGCCGGTGACGGCGCGTGGGGGTAAGACCACCCGCCCCTCTTGATCCATCAAGCCGCTGAAGAACGGAGATATAGTAGGCATTGGAATTGGAATTGGAATTAAAAACCCACAAAAAAGCCTCACCAATATTTATAGACAGAGCAGAGACAGTGATGAAGTGTATGAGAAATATAGATTGTCAGTGGCGTGTTTGGCATGAAATAAAATAAATCTAAACTAATTACAAGAAAAAACTAAAATTTCCCTGTTTTGGGAATAAGAATAGTGTAGGACACTGTATGGATTGTAATTTGGAGAGGTGACCAACACCTCCTAACCGCGTGACTAAATAGGTACTTTGGATTGGGATTACACGTGTCTAGTTTTGATTGGGTGTTGTTTAGTTTTTATTTTATTCTATTGAGTTTTGGGTATTATGGGAACTCTGTTTTTGGTTCGTAAAATTAGGTTGGGTGTTGATCAACTGTGGCGTAAGCTGTGACTACTCTCAGGAACCAGAGTTTGATGGGAAATAGGAGATTATTATTTACTATTGTGTATTTATATGTATAAATGGTGTTTAATGAAACTAATTATTGTTAATTTGATGCCCTTGGGAGATTTGAAGTGATCACGTATAATTTATTTGTGTGTATGGTTTATTTTTGTGGTCACGTTTATGTGCTAATCTTTGATTAGTCTAATCTGATGATCAAGATATTTGTGTATCTTAAGTGCATTTTGATGTCAAATTTTAAAATTTTGAAAACCTGGTGCTCCAAATTAAATGAAAATTCATGTGTTGTGTTGTGTGCCAGCTGCTATAAGACTATAAGCAACAACATTAATTGGCAGAGTTTGATTTTTATGAATCATTTGAATGAGAAGTTAATTTTTATGATATTGACAATGGTGTATTTGAGGGAGTAATTCTCATATTTTTCATCATATATGTGCAATGGCTATTGGTTATATAAGGAGATATCAACTACAAACCAATAAAACATGTCAAAACGTCAAAATTGTATAACATGAAGTGCAATGTTGTATAACATGTTAGACCTGTGCAAAATTGAAGCCATGTAGAACATGTAGTGCAATGTTGTATAACATGTTGAATCCTGCCACGTGTCGCACTCTGAGATAACGCGCGTCTCAGATCCGACGGTTCTACATGGTTTGGACGTTCTATATAGGTTTGTAGCCGAGTATGCCCCTTGGTTATATTATTTGAAATCAACGGTCGGTTTATATTGAGGTATTGCAGACGCACTATAGTGCGTTTGTAATAATGGCTCCTTGCTGAAGCGTGTCGGCCGAATTCAACTGCCCGACGCAATGTTGTGTGTGCGTCTGGTATGACTATACCAGAGGATGTCATACTCTACACACATGTTTTGCATGGTATTGCGTCGGGCGGAGTGGTACTGACACAATCCTATCTTCGTACCGACGCACTCGGTGTGTTCACAATTAGAGAATTTCCATTAGCGTAAATCTAAAATTTAATAACATTATTTTTCCTATATAGAGAATTAGTAAATTGATTTGTGAGTTAAGAGACATAAATATCATGTAATAAGATGAGGTCGTTGGTTTCAATTTATAAGGTGATGATATTGCTATTTAAAATATTAATCACTACTAAAAATGTAAGATATTTGGTTGCGATATAGATTAATCTAAATATTATAAAGTGATGATTTGAAAATGATATCTATGAAATCTCACTTCAAACATATAGTGAATCAGTGATTCAAGAGATTTGTGGGGGATGATTAGAGTATGCTTAGTTGTGGAGTTAAAAATAATTCCAAATATGTATGGACTATTTTTGAAAATCAAATAAATTCAATTTGGGAACAAGGACGATATTATTTTTGAAATTCAACAAATGAATGAGGAAGAGACTCGATAGAAACCTTGTTCTACATCCTTTGGCTACCTCCTCATAGAGCCTTCCACCGTCATTCCTATCATCTCATCTTTGACGTGTATTCTTGTTTCTATTTTTTTATCGGCATTAGGGCTGTAAACGAGTCGAGCTTTTACCTTGCCGCTCGAGTTCAACTCGTTAAATATTCAGTTCAGGCTCGTTATAATCAAACTCGAGCAGAATTCGAGCTCAGGATTGAGCTCGTTTAATAAACGAGCTGAGCACAAACCTAAACTTTCAAAGCTCAATAGGCTCACGAGCCGGCTCGTTGAATATTTAATCAATTATATTTTTATATTAATATATTTTTAAAATTTTAATAAATATTTATGATATAATTAGACTAACCGAATCAAGTCGAGTCAATCTCAAGTTGGCTCATGTACTATTTAATGAATTATTTATTTAATTTTAAATGAATAATTTTATTGAAATTTAGGCGACACGAATCGAATCGAGCCGAGCTCGAGTTCGAGTTTGTCGGTTTTATTTCGAGCCGAACTCGAGCTTAGGTGTATAAGCTCGTTCGAGCCCGAGCCGAGTCTTGCTAAAATGAGGCTCAATTCGACTCATTTACACCCTTAATCGGTGTATTTTTGTTTCAATTTGATTTTGTATCTTCTCCAGATTGTAGCTCCGATTTAAGATCTCCTCTTTTACCTTTCTAGTATATCTTTTTAGTTGATAAAAAAATATCATAGCAGACAACACTCCACCTTTTTATGAGAGATATTTGTGAATAAAACAGAAAGATTTATAGTTTATTAAAGAAGAAATCAAAGTTGGTGTTGTTTCTTGTAAGAGTATATGCTTCACCTGCACCCACTCAGAATTATGCCGATAAATGTTAAGGTTACTTGTCGTATATTTTAGTTTGCTTATTGTAATTAGTATACTAATTATGTTATGGTCAATCAAATTGGTAGCTACAACTGTTTATCTGTTTCATTTTAGAGCCGACCTTTCTGGGAAGGAACCAAATGAAGCCACCACGCTGGAGAAAATTAAAAGGTATGTTCTCGATCGAGTTTTGTTACCAACAATCAACAAAACACAAAATCTTAAGCATAAGCAAATTCAACATAATAGATGTTAACGTATTTGACTGGCCATTTTGAATTCCTTAAACTTTAACATAAATAAATCGAGTTTGGAGTAATTTCACTTAGATCACCACAGAAGTTTATAGTCTCCCTTAGGTCGCTACTTTTTTAATTTACTTTGTGAGGTCACCAAAAAGAAATTTCCTCTTACTGTTATAACTTTCGTTGCTTTTTTCTCGTTACCTCGCTCATGTGCGCGGCACATGACCAAAAGTTTTCTAATAATGGCCAAAGTACCCCTAATCCCTAATTCAGTAGTAAGCGTAATAAAAAAAACGCAGAGAGCCCATTTTGCTCACAATCGATCGTCGTCGATAATGAAAAAGGAGAGGCGACATCATCGATGCGAGTGTGGAATTTCTTCTCCGATTTAGACATCGCATACCATTGAGAATCCAGGTAGAAGATTTGCATACCACTTCGCCTGTTCGTCTTCGTCTCTCTTAACCAAACCAAATGAAAAGTGTAAGTGGATATGAGTTAGGATATATGTTAAGTAGCGTTAACACTCGGAGACAAAACAGACATTTCAGATCATCTCAAACGGACGTTAGAACGGTGAGACAAAATATGTGTTTGGTGACCTCACAAATTGAATTAGATTTTTGGTGACCTAAGTGAGACTACAAACTTTTGTGGCAACCTAAATGAAATTACCCCATCGAGTTTTAGCAACATATGCATCCTCAAAAACCAACAATCTGTCTGCTATTTCACATCAATAAAGATGTTTAAAATTTTACAAACTGACATATTTTCATCACTTAACACGCGTGTTAGAATCTCCACCCTACCAATAAGTGAATCCTAATATGACGTCCGTATAAGAAAACAATTTAAATCTCACGTCTTTAGTAAGTAGATTTTATCACAATGCGGTAAGTATCTTTGAACGAGTCTTTGCATAAATTGATATTTTTAACTCAAAACATTGGACAAGTACGAGCAAAAAAAGTGAGAAAGTGCGGTGTCATGTCAGCTCACACGCATCCATTACCTCTCAAAATGGAAACAACATAAGATTTCAGCGAAAATAAAACAATAAAAAATTGATGAAGTGAAGTGAGGCATTTGAATTGGGTTGTATAGGCCACCCCCTTTACCCAATTACAAGCTAACTCACACCTAAAATTATGCTGTGAAAACGAGTTCCAAAAGTCAAAAACATAAAAAAGAGTAGAAAATTTGCCATAATAAACAAATATCTTGATCTTGTCCATTCTTGGCTAAGTTGTGTTGCTTTTGCTTCTCCTCCTCGTTTATGGGGGCAACTACTCATTTCAACACGAAAATATCAGCATGTGAATATGTGACGCTTGATACGAAACTAACAACACACATTCGCTTCGGTATTTTCTATACCAGTAGTGAACGCTCAAAGAGAAGATGCAATATATATATATATAAGATACTGATAAGGATTGCAAGTCAGGTGAAGTTTTTATAAATTTAAGGTGTAATTGTAAAAAAAACGTCTTGTTGTTTGACACTTTTACAAAAAAGTGACATGTTGTTTGTTAATTGAAAAAAATGTGCCATGTTATTTAAATATTTTTGTAAAATATGTTATTTTTATAAAAATAACGTAATTATCCCTAAAATTAAGAGAACATAATTCTTAAAAAATAAATTTTAACTTAAAATATTTTAATTAAATAAATTATAATTACAAATTTTAGTTATAAGATAAAAATAAGGAAAAAAAATTGGAATGTTTTTTAAAAAAAATTAATTATTAATTGTAAGGGCAATTTCATCATTTTTATAAAAATATATACATTTCGCAAAAAATATATAAAAAAAAATTACACATTTTTACAATTAATAAACAACAATCCATTTTTTTAATAAAAATGTCAAAACAGGCCTATTTTTTATATAACAAACAACTATCATGTTTCCTTTCTTTGTATTGAGATTCAAAAGCAAACTATTCATCGTCACAAACTAAGCAACAAAATGCACAAATCTCAATCAATAATTAATTGTGCAGCTTAAACATATAACCTCAACTCACGTATATATTTGGGCCTTTTTAAATTTATTGAACCCAAATAAGCCAATTCAGTCAATATATATATGGATCAATTAGGTTGTTCACGGTTCGGTTTTGAGTTGGTTCGGATAAGTTAAAATTGTGCAGAACAATTTGGCTTTAAAAATTTAAAAATCAAACCGGAAGAATTTGGTTTAGTTTAGTTTTGAGTATGTCGATTTTTGGTTCGGTTAAATTTGGTTTGTTATGAACCGAACTTCATAAAATTCTTATATTTTGGTTGTATTTACTTTTAACCGATTTTCATGAAATTCTTACATTTTTATCTGATTTTGACTTACTAATTAGTTTGTTTGTTTTTCCAATACTTTTATACCTAATTAATAAAGATCGATGACTTGAAATGAGTTACGTATACAAATTAATCGATTTTCGATTTGGTTAGGATTTTTTTTATTGGTTCTCATTTTATACACTGAAACAAAACTGATGAATTTCGATTCAGTTTGTTTTTAACCGAATCAAATCAATTCATTTTAATTTAGTTATTTTCAGATCGATTTGATCGGTTCGGTTAACTTTTAACACCATATGCCAATCCCGATACGTAAACACAAGCTAACCTTGTCGAATTTTGTACTTCCTACCCATAATTATTTCTGGGAAAACTTGACGTAACACCGTGAAATTACGTTAAACATCAATCTACACATATTCACTTTAAAAATATCAAATAGCAACATTTTTTTATAACTAATTTATGAGCTTAACCGATGTTAAAAACAAAGTAACAGGTTCATAGTGCTCCTCAGTTCATAAAGAAAGTCGTGTACCTGCATTTATATCTTCGACAAAATGAACTCTACACTGAAGACCTATACGAACTCGTCGAGCAAATAGATCTATGATGTAATAAAATAAGATTGATGTGGATCGGTTCTCGTCAATATTCACTAGTTAAATGTTCATGAGCTTCTCTAACAAGTGCATAAACATGGACTTCTAATCCACCACTAACAACACCAAAAAAAATCGATCCTCCATCTTTGTTGTGGACTCGTTTATTAAAATTTTCAAATTAAGGTCATTGGTAATGCTGAGGCAAGGAAAGTAGTTTTCAACTTAAACACGTGAATCTCAATTTTGTGTTTTTGTTTACTAAACACATATTTTGGCCATAATTTTTGTTAATATATGACTTTCGGCCTATTGATTTTTTTTAGAGAATCAGAGAAATATTATTATTGATAATATTGTGATGTACAAAAGCCTTTATTTATAAAGAGGATAAAAAATACTGATACACAATTAAATAGAAAACCTTAATATACAATTGAACCCTAATAAACCTTCTAAATATATAAGGGGTCCATTACCATTGAACTAGCTCGGGTCAAGTTCTTACCTCTATTATATATATATATATAATAGAGTGTAAATCGAAAATCATCAAAAACTATGTCTCTTACCTCCGGTCTCTCCCTATCAAAATTTGATTTTGTTAACAAAAATTCACCTGAATTTTTTTTTCATAAATTTGCCTACACAACTTTGATGTAAGTGATTTCAAAACCGAAATGTACGAAATTAAATTACCAACGTGTTCATATCAAAATTATAGTCAAATATGAGATTAGTGTCAAGGCACAAAATTGAGATTCACATGTTTATGTTCAAAACCTACCTTCCCTGCCTCACCACTGCCCCCACAGCCTTAAATCGAAAATTCCAATAAATTGGTCCACTACATAGATGGAGGAATGAATTTTGTTGGTGTTGTTGATGGATTTGAGGCCATGCTTATATACTTGGTAGAGAAGTTCATGGCCATTCGATGACTGAATATTGGTGAGGACTAATTCTCATCAATTTTATTTGATTACACCATAGATCTATCTGGTCAACGAGGTCGTGAAGGTCTCCAGTGCAAAGTTCATTTCCATGAGATCCTCAGCTAGTCAGCTTCATCTTTAATCTAAAAGAAAATGGTAGTTTCAACCTTAAAAAGAAGGATTAACGATTTTAACGTCTGAATTCACACATATCGCTGCTTTCTATCTAATTTAACAACTCGTCAATTTAAACAAAAGAAAACTGTTGTTATTCAATCATGGATAAATGTAACAAATGTACAGTTAGTTTTACACGTTTTGCAGCCGGATACAGCTAACTTAAAAACTTTGTTTTAAGATCAGTTAGTTTTGGTTTTGTGTCAAGTTAGAAAAAATGGTTAAGTTTCAGTTAATTTTTAGTGTGAAATGACAAAAATACCCCTCATTGTCATTCA
>JAYMTP010006254.1:0-12307 GCA_036897365.1 Geranium brycei | reverse complement strand
TGTTTTCCTTGGAAAATTTCAAAATTTTTTGTTTGCAAATCCACCCCCCCCCCCCCCCATTGCAACTCAAAGTATGTCATTTTTGCAAAGTGAGTGACTCCAATAATATTATGAGTGAGAAATCCAAAATAATTTTTTTTGTAATCCAATGACTAATGGATTGATGTCGTTGGGGTTTTAAAGTTTGAGATTTTGATTAAGGGTTAAATAATGAAGGTTGAGATTCATTGATCGGGCTAATAAATAAGACTAACAAAGATCTCGATAGCAATGTGGGGTCTGTTCAGAAGAAGAAATAGTGAACGAAGTCGAGTGCAAATGTTATTATAGTCGACTAATGAGGTAAAATTTCTAGGGTATTTTTATTTATTTTAAAATTGAAGTTGTCTAAGGCTCATTGTATCATTTTATGTATGTTTAAAATTGGGAGAATGTGATATACCGCCCCTTAACGATACGTCATTTTCATTTAACTCCCGTTAATTAAATAATCATTTTCTAAGCCACTTAATTTTCAAAAGTTACACTTTATAAACTTTAAAAAATAAAGAAAAGACCATGTATTAAAAATGGTGTTAAAAACATTTTATTATTTTTTAATACTAACATTATTTTTTATTATTTTAAAATTTTAGAAGAAACAAGTTCAAAATAATTTTTATTTATTTTCTGAATTAATAAAAGATATTTTTGTCATTTTAAAAAACAGAAAATGATAACGTGCAAGTTTTGAAACTTATGAAACGAAGAAAACGCGTTTTAATTTAAGTGAACAGTGCAAGTTTTGAAACTTAGGAGACGGAGAAAACGCATTTGAATTTAAGTGAACATACTTATACATATCTGTCATTTACTATTTTAATTTGATGCATTCACGGGTTGTATGTTGTAGTTTATAATTCGAAATCTATGGGTTAGAAATCAAAGAGGGTTTGTACATATTTCAATAAAATACATGAGTTAAATATCAAAATGATTTCAATTTAATTCGTAGTTGGTAGGACCTCATATTTTGGGTTCATTGGATATCTATTAACATTCACAACGCACAAGGTTTGTAATATTTGGTTTATGATTTTGTTAATCAATTTTTTACTTTAGTTCCATTAATTATTTGTCCCGGTAAAAATATGAAAGCTCAAAGGTTTATTGTCCATGATTAAGCACAATTATGTTTTGTCTAAGGTTTACTCAAATATGATCTATGTTTGAATCCAAATTGGCTCAAGTTGTGGAGTTTTAAGTTCTTTTTTTTTTATAAGCAGCGACATTTATTAATTTACAAATCGCTACATAGTGCACGAGAGATGGGAGACGGAATATTCCCGCTACCAAACTCACAATCAGGGCTCATTCGGGCTAAATTTGCCACCTCATGGGCCGCAGAGTTACTTGATCTACGAACAAATGTTACCGAGATGTTCTCAGATCTATTTACAATATTCTTACAATCACAAATAATCAAACCAACAGGAGAAATAAGGGAGGCTGTGGACTGCAACAATGAGATAACCGACGAGCAATCAGTTTCGACAATGACTCTAGCATATGCTTCGATGGAGGACGCCCAAGGCAACCCATCCCGTAAAGCAAGAGCTTCAGCCATGAGAGTTGAACAAAATCGGCTGTAGTACCTGCCCCGAACTCCCAAGCACAACCTCGAATGGTCTCGGATAACCAAGCCACTGCTGCCTGAATAATTACTCCACGCACCATCCACGTTGATTTTGAACGTCCCCTCAGGCGGATGGGACCATCTGACTGAAGGGGACGATCCAGCTCGCCTAGGCGGTTCCGGGTTCGATGCTCGCCACTCCCTCAGCACCATTTCAGCCCAGAATTGGGCCGCCGACACCGAAATCACTTTTTTCCTCCACACCCTATCGTTACGAGCTCCCCAAATCACCCACCAGCAAACGACCAACCTCTCCATTTCCCCGGCCGGCATAGCCGCAACCATCAAAGAGGGTAATTAAAGAATTTGTTTATGAGTAAAATTAAAGCATTGGGGTGATTATCATATCAGTTGTAGTTGTAAAATTAAAGGCATGAGTAGCATTATGCTTGTACAATAGAAGTTCAAAGCACTATATCATTTTGTTATTGTGGCTGCACATATCAATAGGGTACACTGCCTTTAAAATTTTAAGTGTAGCGACCCTTAATTTTTTTAAGGGCACATACATGTTCTGGCCTCCGTTTCTCTAGAGTACAGACGTTCGTTTCTTCGGTTTCACTTCACTGTTCAAACAAAATGAAGAATAAATATATTAGTAATAACAAAATAAAGGTAAATAAACATTAAAATAATTTAGGGGAAAATTGGAAAATTTACAATGTCATTTAATTCTATCTTGAGCTGAATGAAACGCCACCTTAGTGAATTGAAATAAAAATAGTACATCGTACTTTTTTTATCGGCTATAAAATTTAATTGACAGAAAGCAAATTACAAACGATGTATGGCTGATATGAAAAACAAACGATGTTTGAGATTGCAAAAAAGAGAATAGATCGAGAATAGAAGGATCCAAAAAAATTCTATGGAAGATTGCATATTTCACCGTAGTGAACAAGAATTACCCTTGATTATACAGGGATGAACTAGAGTACAAACACTATTTATAATACAAACATTAGAACGACTCTTATTCGTTTGATGAAACTAAATATCGGTGGAGATGAAACATACAAATATAACAAAATTACACACTGATTATAGTCAACATGGGCAACGTGGTAAATTACCAGAAGGTGGTGCAAATCGTTTCTTGAAATCAAGGGACAATTGATTCGACAACGCTTATAAAGTAGAATGCAACACACGTTTCTAAATCATTGAGTCGTCTAGCTAATGACTGCCATGGTAGAAGTTGCAACGACTGAAGGTATATTACTAGATTATATAGATCTAAATCATGTTATAGTATATTCCATTCTCTGTAATTGATATTCAACTATCTGGTGTAGGACCAACAACAGAGGTGACCGACTCTTCTGATCCAATCAATATGTCAGCTAATCCATCCATAAACCGTAGATCTACATACGAGATTCATTATTTGCTGTGTATTGATCAATATTATTAACAAAAAATGGAACTGTACAAGATGAGAGTAGCAGATGGTCAATCGACATAAATGGTGGATATGTACCACACTGCCCTACCAATCTGAAACCATCAATTGGACTGTCATTTGCAACTCTTGATGTGGGTATTGAATACTACAAAAACTATAGCCGCTACTGCGGGTTCATGACCCGTCTAGGAACACAAAAATCATCAAGACATATGATCACTCTGAAATATGTCACTTGCTCTAGGAAGGGTGAGCGTGTTACCAGATCTGAAGATCAAGACGATGAAATGAGGCAATACACAAAAAAGAGATGCATCACAACGCGCACAAGCTGCAGGGCCATGATTTTGTTGAAGCTGTCACCTACTGGGAACTACGTGGTTGTCAAATTTATGGAAGCACATAACTATCCATTCTATAGTGCATAACATTTCCAGCAGCTTCGGGGAAACAAGAACCTGAATGACACTCAGAGGCAGTTTGTTATGGACTGCCAAAAGGGAAATGTAAGTGCAACATCAGCTTTCAATGTGTGCAGTGCAATTGTTGGTGGTGCAGAGCACGTAGGGGCAACTGCTGAAGATTTCCGAAACTGTCAAACACAATTAAAAGTCTACCTATCTGAGGCAGATGTGCAAGTTGTGATGAACGAATTCATCAGTGATTAGGTGTCTGATCCAAATCTGTATTATGAGTACGACAATGATGAAAACGACCGGCTCACCCGTTTGTTTTGGGCTGATGGACTATGCAGACAAAATTATGAAAAATGGGGCGATAGCATTTCATTCGACTCCACATTCGGGACAAACAGGTAAACACATTGTCACTTAACATTACCATTACAATATTGTATACATTACATAAAACATGAAATTTTTTATCGTTTGTACAACACTGAACCTGAATCAGATTGTTTGAATAGGAGATGACATATATGAAATGCGCGTTATGTTGTGTTGACACTTTCTGTTCGCTGATATGAAACATGTACACATTGATAATGACACATGAAATAATTGCTTATGACATATACTCGATGGTGTTTTTTCCAATTACTGGGGTTGACAACCATGATCGGTGTGTCACGTTCGGTGCAACCCTCATTTCCAAGGAAGACATTCCATCTTTCATTTGGGTGTTCAAATATTTCATGCGAGCAATGAAAGACAAGGAACCATTATGCATAATAACTGTTCAGGATGTTGCAATGAAAAACGCTATCAAAACACCGTTTTTGTATGTGGCATATCATGAGGAAACTCCCAGATAAGGTAATCTTGTTGTTCACCGTACTGTGTTCCATGTATGAGTATTATACATGGCCAAATTCGCATTGCATACTAATTTATAACAATGGAAACAAGTTCACAAGACAATCCCATTGACGAGCCCATTCCACTCTCGGTTGAATTCAATTGTATGGACAGATCGACTTACCCCGGCCGAGTTTGAAGAGAAATGGAATACCATTATTAATGAATATGGACTAAGCAACAATGACGCAATGTCAACACTGTATGCCATACGAGAATCGTGGATTCCTGCGTATTTCAAAGATTTTCCGATGGCGATGTTGCTACGAACTACCTCCCGTTCTGAGAGTCAAAATAGCACGTTTGGTTTCAATGCAAGTAAGCTATTAACTCTTAAAGAATTTATGTGGCGATTTAATGGTGTGTTAAATGCACAGCGCAGAACTCATTGCAAGATAGTGGCACGGTACTCTGCCGGTGCTAGGCCATCAATGAAAACAATGTCTGATCTGGAGATGGATACGTGGAACGTATTCACACGTCCACTGTTTAACAAGGTGCAGATGGATATAATGGAGGGAATTTTCTCGTGCGGTGTCACTGACATTAAAAGGGAGGATAACATTGCAACCTACACTGTGAAAAGCTGATCTTCTGCAGCAAATGAGTACAATGACAACTTACAAAATTACTCATTCAGTGTTGGATAACTTATCATAACAGACAGTGACACATAAATATCCAACTGACACATGGTTACATAAACAAATGGCACATGTACAAATTTTGGTTGAATATGACACATTACAATCATATTCGTATCATCAAATGACATATGGGATAATGTAACGAGGAAAATTCCAAATGACATATGGGAGAATGTTGGTTACATTTGACATATTACACTGACACTAGTATCAGTTGACATAATGCATCATTCGCACTGTTATTCTAAAAATGACAATTTGGCAGTGAGTTAACCAACAATTTCTTCAACATGCATATGAACATCATGTGCCAATAATCATAACATATACATCATAGAATTTCGATTGGACATGAACATTAACCGGGATTGCATCACATATACTGTTATCATCTATCTGTCATTGAGGGACTAAATTTACACAGTTGATTTCCAGAAATCGATCAGAAACACACCAAATCAGAACAATCATCAAATAATGTCGACTAAAAATTTCATGCATTCACGAGCTAGTACTCAATCTATCTACTACTTTAGGGAACATGCAAAACACCGAAAAGATAAAAAAAATTGAACTCGGAACAGATAGATTGAACTCAAATAGCAACATGCAATATATGAGATTTATCCGTCCTCCTGTTCTTGGGTGTGTTAGCGAGCCTCTGCGATTTCCTCTTCATGTGTGCCATCGGAAACCAAGATCACAATCGTAGTATTGTTAATATGAATAATGAGCGATTAGGTTCAACAAAGAGCGACGTATTTAAACAGTAACATGAGATCACTTACCTCGACTAGGGTTCCAGCTGAAGAACCGTAGAAGATTGAGTTTGCTTCAATCTGGATATTAGCTGGAGATTAGGTTTCCTTTCAGTTGTCGGACAGTGTGAGGATTAAGCTCTGATTGATTTTTAGAAATTTGAAATTTGCGAAAATTGCATGGTAATTATCACTTCGGGTCAATCACAAAATGGAAAGTACGATATTGTCCCTCATACACCATGCAATGACACATCACCCACCCACTTGACACCTTATTTACTTTGACTTGCCACCGTCGAAAATGGTACATCTGGGGCGTCCATTTTGAAAATGTGTGGTGATAGATCTGTTCGAACGTTTGTATGTCACCAACACGTTTGTATTCTAGTGCGGCCCTAATTATATATTTCTAAAAGAAAAAATAAACTATTTTAAAATTTAAGGAAAATGATATTTTTCTACACCTAAGTATCAATAACTTTCACATAACTATACCTAACTTAACTTAATTTTTAGCTTGTAACTATTTTTTTCCACTGTACTACACTATTAAGAATTTGGATTATTCCGTTAGTATTTTAAAAAATGATAAAATTACCCATCATCGAAAATCAAATCAAATATTGATCTAATGTAAAATAATAATTGTACCCCAATCTAAAATTAAAATTAAAGGGTATAATGTTCTTTTTTAAAAAATAATTAAAAATTTTAAAAACTAGAAACCCACACCCCATGCCACCATTTTTGTGTGTCCACCACGAGCCTCGGCAAGTCCACCGCCTCCTTCCCTGCATGTGAAATCCTCGGCAAGAAAAAAATGTCATTTTTTCTTACATTCAGAAAATCACACCAAAAATAATAAATCTAACCGTCGTTGTAACGCGTAAAAATTGTAGAGATGAAAATTAGCATAGCATATAGTTATAGAGGGCATAATATGCATCCCTTCTTTACATGTTTACAGATTTCTATTTTCGTCCTAAGTTTCTTAAATAATCAAAATTTGACCCAACAAGTTCCAAAACCTTACATACCAGCCCCACCTTTTTGCCTCCCACTAACCTCCAAAGCATGCTCTGCTCTGCAGAGTGACTCTGCACCTTGGACGTCAAATCAGAACTTAGCTCGTCCGGAGGCACAGACCCAGAAAGCTCCTGCAACTCTGCTTCACAAAAATGGCAATTAACGTTTCTGTTGAGAGAAAGAGAGGCCATTGTATTTACTTGCTCAACGGTTCTTGTTCAAGCTCCTTCTATACCCAGTGACGGGTTCTTCGTTTCTGGGTTTTTTTATCTTCTGAAACCCATTACCTTGTAATGGAGGAATCTCCAGAAGACGCAACCATTGTCGAAGAGAGGGAAGAGGTCATGGTTTCACTAACAGATGGAGACCCAACTCCAACTCGTAGACAAGCTTTTTTTCTCAAACCCTCTGTGAATGTAACAGTGACAGGTATACTTTCTCCTTCCTTTTCATTTCCGTCCCCAACTTTTGATCCTCAAAATTGGCCATTGGAGGTCAGTTTTAGGGGTTGGAGGTACCCAGGATTGAATTGGGGCAAATGGGTCGATTTGATGCTTTCCCAGTGTCTGTGTGGGAGCAAGCTGGGATCTATGATGCAATCTTGAGCACCACCCATGAAATCAGAAGGGATGATGATTTAGTTTGTGGGATTGTTGAGAGGTGGTGTCCTGAGACCAAAAGCTTTGTGTTTGTTTGTCATGGTTTTAGGAGGGTTCTCTGTCATTGGTGAGCCTGTTTCTCTCCCTCTTGTGACCACAGAGCTGAAGGAGATAGATGAGAGACTGGTTGTGGCTAGGAAGGAGGTCGGGAGGAGGGGAGGAAAGATTCGTCTACAGTTTTGGCTCAAGAAATTTATGGGTAGTGGGAGTGACATTGAGCACGAAGCATTTCTTGTTTTCTGGTTGTCAAGATTCATTTTTCCCAAAAGCCATAATTTGATCAGGACTAGCACATTTCCAATTGCCATTCATCTTGCTCGCGGGATGCTTATTGCTCTGGCCCCTTCAATTCTTGCTGCCATTTACAAGGACTTGACACTGTTGAAACAAGCACTTGTTGATACAGGCAAGGATGGTGATGATGTGTCAACCCTCACCCTTCTGTCGCCGTTCCTGTTAGTGCAGCTATGGGCGTGGGAGCGATTTCCTCAAGTTCAACCTGTCCCCAATTCGTTGAAAGAGGGTGACACGAGATCAGCGTGGTGGCACGTAGTCAAAAGAGTTAGAGTTGGGGATGTGAGGTCTGTGCTTGACTCGGCTGCTGAGAGCTTTCTTTGGCGCCCCTATACTAAGGCTATACGCAATTGGAAGTTCAGTAAGTTTTACAAAGAATGTGAAGGTTGGATACATGTTGACTCGGGATTACATGGTGAGTTACTGTCATTTGCCCGTTGCATTAGGGTCTCTCAACTGGTGGGGCTAGGAGTCGTAGAGCAATACCTCCCACATAGAGTGGCAATGCAATTTGGGATGGATCAAGATCTTCCAGCTAACATTTGTCAACCCGATGAGACCTCAGAAATTGCTTGGAGAAATTACTGTAAGCCTATTGGTAACAAGTTGTACATTCCTTCCCGGCTTTTTGAGTCAGATATAACTGTTGGATACTTGGAGTGGTGGAAAAAGTCTGTTCTATGCAAGCTTGATGTTAGTGATGGTGTATTGCAACGGCCGAGAAGTTCAAAGAGATTGAAGCAGACTATGCAATCTTTTAATGGATTTGACAGTCTTGGCAACAAAGCAGTTGAAGATTGGGATCATTCTCTTGGAAAATCTCAAGATTCAAAAACTGAACCAGTTACTGATAGGCCAAGATCTTGTAATGGACACACCAATCTTTGCAACAAAGCAGTTGAAGATTGTGAGCATTTTTTCGAAAAATCTCACCCTTTGAAAGCTGAACCAGTTAATGAGGGTGGAGATGATCGGATGGTAGAGGAAAACATGAGTTTTCATTTCGAAGCTCCAATGGGTGGAGGTGGATCAGTAGCAAAAATGCAAGGTACAGATGATACCAAAGCAACAAGTTTAACAAAAACTACAGTGAGCCTCAATGGTAATGCTGGAGAAGATAGCACCTGTAAACACGAGACAATCGCATTAGACCTTGAAGCTCGAGTTGCTAAGCTGGAGGAATTTTTCGTGAAGCTAAAAGCAGCTAAGCTTAGGCGTGCACTTGAGAGAAAGCCTGCAGAAGACAGCTGAATGGTTAGACTTAGACCTCGCATGTATATGTTGCAAACTGTTGAGCAAATTACCAGAAAGCTGTAAAAATTACAACAGTGACCATATACATGCACATGTAAACTTTATATCCTAGTGTTTATGCTAAAATGAAGTGATTGAAAGATGGGTCATATGAATTTGAATCATAACAGCACAATCCCATTATGGTTCCAAGTTTGTTTCTTCAGGACACTTCATGCATCAAAGATGTATGTTTATATTTGAAAGATTTTGTTCTCTCAGTTGCATGTGTTCAAACATACCTCAACTCTTTTTGTTATGGATATGAATTGGAATATCCATATAGTATCAGATTCCAGATGTATGTTCAGTTTTTAACATTTACAGTGTGGATTGTGAAGTCAATCCTTCTCTCCTACTAATTTTCTTTAGGGAAAATTATAAGAGAAAACACTGTCAACTATTCTTGTTCTGCAATTTACCTCTTTACTATAAGTAGCAGTAAATAGATACCAACTTGCATTTGACCAAAAAATAGATACCAAAGTAATAATAAAAACATTAGAGCAACTACCTCTTTATTATAAGTAGTAGAAATAGATACTAACTTGCATTTAACCAAAAATAGATACCAAAGTAGTAATAAAAACATTAGAGCAACTCCAATGAGTTGCTAAATTAGGGATGACAAAAGAATCCATATCCAATATATATCCATTATCCGATTCGATGAGAACTAATATACCTGAAAGCGAATAGATACGGATACAAATTTTTTTACGGATATTTCATCGGATACGGATAGATCTATATCCTACCCGTATTATACCCGTACACGTAGTATTTCAAATAAAAATAATAATTCCATACGTACCCATAATCTCTTATGTACGTTTCAGAATCTATAAGGAAAATAACAATGTGTACGTAATATAGTAATGAATTTAACAGTTAATTCAACATATTTATTTTTGAAAAAAATAATTTCTAAAAGATTTCTTACAGGGATAATGACAGTTTACTACACCTAACTATTCGAAAATGATACTCTCATACCCTAACTAATTTTGTCTCTTTTTTAATACCCTGACATTTTTTTGCGACGACATACCTCTAAAATACCTAAACTAGCTTTGTTTAAGAAATCGAAATTCAACCGGTTCAATTTGGTTTATTTTCAATATGCATTTACAATTATACTCATGAATCTAAAATTAAATTTAAGGGTTTGATAGTCATTTCACATTAAATAAAAAAATATAAAAAAAAAACTTTAAGAAAAAAAGATTAGAACGAAGGGTGTGGAGGTTCCGGCGAGTCAACGAGGGCTGGGGAGGCTCCGGAGAGGGGAATCGGGATGGTGGAGGCTGGAGGAGGCGTGAGTGAGGTCGAAGAAGGCTCTGGTTCGCAGATCCGACGAGGGTTTCCTGCGAGGCAAATTTGGCGAGGTTTCCTGCAAATCTACAAATTGATGGCAGAATTTGGTTAGTTTTGTTATGCATTGATTTTATGTGCATTAGTTAGTGATTTTTGTTGATTGTATTGCGTGCATACCCAATCTCTTCGCCTCTCCATTCCCAGCATAAATCTGTCTCCGATTTTCATATTTGACAGATGCTCGACGTTTCACAATTTGGGGTTGTTTTTTAAAAATATAACTATTGCTCGGTGTTGCTCAATTTGTAATGGCTTGTCGTTACATATGAGGCTCGTGATTTAGACCAACGAGAATTGATCGAGCGTGTTATGCGGAATGGGGTCGTGAAATCCAACATCGGGAAGTCGGACGGTGACGACTCAAGACTCGTCGAAACTACAACCCACACCGGAATGGTCCAAGCGCATGATATCATATTTGTATTTAAATTTCTACAAGGATTTTGAAAAAAAAATTGAAACATTGCTACATAAATTGAATTTGAAAATCATGAAACCAAAAAAAATGAGTAGAGGGTCAGAGACAATGAGACGCTCCAAATCTCTAGAATGTGTGAGAGGTTGAAGATGGGTTAGGGTAAAAAGGTCATTTTGGTAGGTTGAATGTGTGATAGGTTCATGACACTTTTTGAAAATTTAAAAGTCATTGGAGTGCATTTTAGACTATTTTTAATTTGAACCGGTTTAATTCCGGGTTTTAATTTGAATCAGTTCAATTTTTGGTTTAAATTTGAACTGGTTCAGTGTTCATTGCACTTTTTTTAAAATTTAAAAGCCATTGGAGTGCATTTTAGTCATTTTACCATAGGTTGTCACAAAAAATATCAATTTACTACAAATAAGACAATTATTTAGAAAATGAAATTCATTTTCAAATATATAGGTTTATTAAACTGTCAAATTATCATTTTCAAATATATGGGTGTATTAAACTGTCATTATCTCTTTTTTATATATTATCACAGTAAAATATACACTATTATCATATCGCGATAATCAAATTTAATTTTTTATAATATGTGATTGAATAACTTGTCAACACCTTATTGATCAGATTATTCATTTTAATTTTTTATAGTATGTGATTGAATTTTAGAGGAAGATGACGTTGACATGCCATTACCTTACTGATCAGATTATTAAAAAAATTAAATGTATAATTTTAACTTTCACATAATATTTAACAACGTTATATACGGTGAAGTTTAAAAAGTGAAGATGATAATGAGATGATACACTTCAAACTTGACTGTTGTGACATAAAAATCATGTATAATTCACTTTAGCAACGTGGGATTTTTTCTTAAAACAAATTATGAGTGAACGGTCATGAAATTTAAATTAGAAAATTTTCAACTAAATGAATTATAAAAGTAAGTCGAATATAGAAAATAATTATTTTTTAAAAAAGCACTAATTCCAAAGCGTGCTTGCAGAGTGACTCTAAGAGCACAAAAATGCTGATGGGTTTTTTTTTCTGAAATCCATTAGCTCGTATTTGTAATGGAGGAAGCGAACATGGTGGAAGAGAGGGAGGAGTTCATGGTTTCACTTACCGGAAGCGACCCAACTCCAACTCGCAGAGTAGCCTATTTTCTCAATCCCTCTGTGAATGAAACACTGAGAGTGACAGGTGTACTTTCTCCTTCTCTATCATTTCCTTATCCAACTTTTGATCCTCAAAATTGGCCATTGAAGGTCAGTTTTAGGGGTTGGAGGTACCCATTGTTGAATTGGGCCAAATGGGTCAATTTGATGCTTCCCCACTACAAGTCTGTGTGGGAGCAAGCTGGGATCTGTGATGCAATCTTGAGCACCACCCATGAAATCAGGAGGGATGATGATTTAGTTTGT
>JAYMTP010006253.1:0-12307 GCA_036897365.1 Geranium brycei | reverse complement strand
ATATATATATATTATTTATTAAAAACAAAATGAATGATATTTAGTTTCAAACTTGTCAATACACTAGAAGTTCAAACGTGAAATTGAATGAATGGGGGTATAACTTTTATTTGTTGTTTATTAACTCAAATTCCAGATCGGAATTAATTAAGTAGACCGAAAAAGACCAGATTAGATCGAAAAAGACTGAAATTAATTGATTTAAGTTGGAGTAGACCAAAATTAATTGATTTTGACTGAATTAGACTGGAATCAATTTAAATTTTGCTAGGTTAACCGGGTTTACCGGTATTTATATCGATATCGGTCGTTTCGTCTCAAAAAACTTGCAAAAACTTATATATCGCCGATAAATCGACCAGTCGCGGAGATATCCATAACACTGAATGCAACCCATCAAAACATGACATTTATCATGTTTATTTAGTCTTGTACATTTATATCATTATATGTCCCACTCAATAAGAGTCACAAGTCACTTGTCAAAGAATTAGTCAAGTTACTTTTAAAATGGGAGATCCATATATGCATAAACTTTATATTTTCAATTATTGGAAATTTTCAAACGTGCATTCCATTATTTTCACATTATTTGTTCAGGCATGAAAATTGGCATTCTACTTATATTGGGATGAATAAAATATTTCTCATTGGATTTTTTTTGTGTGATAACTATAGACAGAGAATATGATCATATTTAGCAATGAAAAAACCGATGAACATAAGACATGATCCAAGAATTCACGAGGTGTTCGGGAAGATTTCAATGTTTCGCCTTGTAACCCAGTTTGTATAGGTGAATGGGTGTTGGTCGGGTTGTACCTTGTACGTACAAACCTCGGTGACACTTAGCTTTCACATACTTGTTTTTCCTATTGTTTGTGGCCTTAACACGATGTTGGAGCAACAATCAGGTACAAACGAGATGAAAATGTCCGAACATTCGAATGTGTAGTGTGAAATGGTAGAACGTGATTAACCTTGTAGAACCTTAAAAATGTCCGATGTAGAACCATTCTGCCACGTGTCCCATGTTGGGATAACACGCGTTCATATCTTCAACGATCCAACGACTGTAGAACGTTCGGACGTTTTACAACCGCTTGTAGCGGAATGCATCCCCATGATACACACAAATTAAAGCAGACAATGACAAATTTCCTAATCCAGAAGTGATTGAGTGAATGATTCAATTATGTGAATTTGGGACATGGGCTGACGATCGAGCAGAGCTTGGTTGTTGGTCGATACTTTCCTCATAAATGCATCGCGTATCTTCTCTTGTATTGTGGTACAACACTACATACTAAGCGGCCTTATACTTTAGAGCCCATGATGATGCCCTTGAAAGAGAGACACACCATGGAATGAGTGTTTCTATCAATAATAGTGTCTCAAATATTGAACTAGATTCTTTCACAAAGAATAAAAGTCTTTTCACCTCGTATCGATATTTATTTTGAACAAGGGAAATGAAACAACTTGTTCGTGATCGAAACACAAACCACTTAAAAACTTAAAGTAACAAATGGAGGCTCCTGCTTGTATTTAAATTGATTAATGAATCTATTTCTTTCAGGTGTGTTACTCTGGTTGACAAGAAACAAGAGGGACCAAGAACCCAATGCCACAAAAATGGTGGGCACAAGATAGAGCTGTGCCTCTGAGTCCATGACCACACCACAGCACAGCTTCCTAAAACAGATCATATGGGGAACCTCCAAATAGACATTTAGATTTGAGTAAGAGAAGTGAAGTAACAGCAGCATATACATGAGATGCTCCTTTCCAAAGCCTAAGAAAATAAGACTCTGCTGCATATAAAGCTTGTAAGCCTGCCAAACAAGAAATCTCTAAAACTACAGATTCCATTATCCAACTACACTCCACAAGAAAAAAGCTGTTCCTCGTTTCTTGATTGTGTATAACTTCCCTGAGTTCTTTTTTTCATCAGCAAGAAAACAGTAAATATTAATCTAATGTATGTACCGCGATTCGAACTCGAATACACAATTAACAATTGCTTACTACTTGCCCCCCACATCTTCTATCCAGATCATCAAGTTTGTAAACACGCGAAAGCTTAATGTATACAGCTTTCCACATACAGTACATCAGATCGTTGTTGCTTGGCATTGCATTATGGCAACCAGTTGCAGGTGGAGGAGGTTATCCTTAACTTGTACCCATTTTAGCAACATACAGAACTTCAACCCAGGCAGTCAATGACAAATCATGTTCTATATGGAAAAAAGTGATTCCAAAACACAGCTATAAGCAATGACACGAATGAATGGAAATGTAATGCCATAACAAGAAAAGTTCACTGTGAGAAGCAACTGAAGATCAAACTAATAAGCTAATAGTTTCGACGTACTCCATATCCAATTTGACCAGATTGTTTGTGAACAAAAAAACAAGCGATCAAATGAAGAATATACCCTATGAGAGATTGAAACAAACAAGGCACAATAGAAGCGATACTATCATAAACAGCTAGCTGCCACCATCTAGAATCGTTACAAGAGGAACGCCACATATATCTATACACACACGAGGACACAAATTACCATCAACCGTGAAACAAAGATGCATATATCATTTTCTTCAAACTTGTACAAAGAGCGCACAAGAAAAAAAAGAAACAGCAATAAGTAATTCACCAATAAAACAGTTGGAAGAGAAAACACGATTCATTACCAATCAGCATCATCATTGTGATTGTACCCATTTCATCATCATCAGCTTACCAGACTTCCTTTTCTGGGTCCAATGATTCTCTAAATTCCAAACCATTTGGAGTTTTCAAGTCCCTTGAATTCAAGCATCAATGCACTGCAAGCCCCTACAAACCCAAAGCCATATCCCGAACAAGATAGAGCAGACAAACAAGTCGATCACCAACACGACCCAGACATGCTTCTTCCACACCTGCTTCGCCCTCTGCCTGTCAGTCGCCGGAAACAGAATCCGAGCACTCTTGTGCATAGGTTGAGGCACATCTCTGTATGAACCAAACCCGCCATTTCCATTTCCATTACCATTACCATTGACATCGCTCATCTCCATGCTCCCATTCCCATTTCCCATCATCTCCACACCCCTTTTCTTCTTCTTCAACCCCTTCCCTGGCTGCCCCAGCAGCGGCGCCACCGCGGCCGACGACTCCAAGCTCGTGCTCCGACTCCTACTCCCTCCCGTCGCCGGAGAATCCGACAACCCGAAATCCAACACCAGCGTCTCCCCGAAAATTGGATCCACGTCTCTCTGGAAGCACCTGTGCGCGAGATCATCCAAATCGATCGATCCTCCCTCCATTTTCTCCTCGAAAGCTTGCCTCACCCGGTTCAGGAACCAGAGGCCCTCGGCCCGGTCCAGATCCTCGCTGGCTATGGCGAAATAGGTGAATCGGTTCTGGATCAGGAACGTGTAGGTCCTCCCCTGGATCGTGTGAGAGAACATCGAATGGTACGGAGGCGTATTCTCGATGCATTTCTGGGCCGTTTCGGCCAGGCTCGGATCTCTCGAGAACTCGGCGACGATCGTCGACCCCTTCGCAATGCAAGCGTACAAGATCAGATTCTGATTCGAAATCATCGAGAAGGAACCGAGGAATTCGAGTCAGAAACGAGTTAAAGAGGAATCGGGACGATTCGGAGATTGAATCGAATCGAGGAGTATCAGAAGATTTTCCAGGAACCGTGATTTTCCCGGAAAATTGATGGTTCGACAATCCAATCCAATCAACAGAAACTCTCTCTCTCCCTCTCTCTCTCTCTCTCCCTCTCACATGTTCTTAAAAACTCCTTATTAGGTCTCAGATTGATTCAGAGAAAGAGAAAGAGAGAAAGGGGAGAGCAGAATCCATGGAAGAGGAGGAGAACAAGAAACGAATCGGAGACGAAGAAGAAACATCATCACCGCTCCACAAAACAACCCCTCCCGGACACTCTAATTACGGAATTGCCACACGGAATTAAAAAGTAAAAAACAAAATTCAATTCAATTCCTAATCTGTCATTTTCTATTTTTATTTCTTTAGAAAAGTAAATATGTACGGATTACAGATTGGAGTGACGGTGGGAAAAAATCAAAATACCGAACAGGACACGTGGTGCCCAATCGTGAGTGGAGATCTGGGTATTTCGAGGGGAATGTGGAGGTGACGCGTGGCAGTGGCACGTGTGTGGGTCACGGCGCGTAGGGCCGGTCTATGAAGGCCCATTCGAAGACCTGCTCGTACTGGATCGCCGCATTTTCCCAGGAGCAGTCTCGGCCCATTCCTCTCCTCATCAGACCCTCCCATGAAGCCTTGTGCTCCTTGTACGTCACCATTGCGATTCTCAGCGCCTGTTAAGTTAACACCGTGACGTCACATATAAGAACGAAACAATTAGCAATGATACACTAACCATTTATGTTGAATTGAATCAACTCACCGCTAACATACTTTCCTTCGACAATGGCGAAAAAGCCCACCTGTCAAAAGCAAAATGGCACAAAATTAATGTGGAGGAGTGTCAATGGTTCGGTTTTGAATTTAAGCAATTTAACACTGAACTGAACCGACTAATTCAATTTCAAAAACTCAAAAGCAAAGTTGAACGGCCTGATTCAACTCGGTTTTGAATCGATCGGTTTTCAGTCTAACTTGGTTGATTTTATTTGAATGGATTTTCATGTATTTTTTACTTTTTGGGCCTTTTTTACTTGTTTAAGCATCTTTTGACTTGTTAATTGTTAGTCAAATATTTTAAAACTCAATTGATAAAGATACATAACCTAAAATGGTCTTCGAAGGGACATTCCAGCAGTTTGAGGCACAACACTCAGAAATGAGGTTGTGGATTGAACCTTGTTTAGTGCATAAGATGAGGAGGATTCAAACATTATTGAGTGCATGAGATGAAAAGAGTTTTTAGGTAGAATAGAAAAATTGCATAATTATTCCAAAAAAAACCTAAAATGAGTTGTGTCCAAACATATCTGATTTTTTTATTTGACTCGATTTTCTATCTGTTCAATTTCTGCAAACCAGGACCAAACTGTTCAATTTTTTTAATAACCGATCTGAATTGCTTCGGTTCGATCAGTTCAATTTTTGCGGCCAATTCGGATTGGTTTGGTTGGTTAAGACATTTCTGAACAGTTCTAATGCATTTAATCAAAGGTTCGTGAAAATACAGCAAGATTCTTAAGGTTAAGTGCATACCCTGTGCCCTCTTCAGGGGCACCATCCTCAACATGTGGATCGAAGGTCTGTACTGTGTCCTGAAAAATGGAGCAAGAAGCTTTTAGCAGATATCATTACCAGAACATAGTTTTTTCTTTTAATTTGTTAATATCTTGAACTTACTCTGAGCCCTCCGGTGCTGTGGACCACCGGTACGGTCCCATATCTCATTGCATACAATTGGTTCAGTCCACAGGGCTCAAATCTTGAAGGCATCAACAGTATGTCACATCTGTTCATTAACAACTTCAATAAGTCAGTAAATCTTGTTAATTTTTGCATGAACACCTCAACTATAAAAGTCAAAGAAAACCCTGTAGTACGCACCCTGCGGTCATTCTGTGAGAAAATGGAACATTGAATCCAACCCAACCACGAAACTTGTCTTTGTATGTTGCTTCTGTCGCTCGCATCCAACTTTCACACTTTGGATCTCCAGATCCAAGCATAACCTGAAACATGTTTATATTAACGCAATTTCACAACTTGCTTATGGAATGAAATGTGTACATGATTCACTTACGAATTGGACATCATGTCCCATGAGTTCAGGAACTGCTAGCTGAATCAGGTCAATGCCTTTCTGGTAGTCCAGCCTCCCAATGAATCCGATCTACAAGTGTCAGCCCGAATCAATAAATGTTGTGAGGGGAATATTTTGCCACCGACTCGAGCACAAAACTGAAATTAACATCCTACCAGAGGGCACTCGGGTCTGATGGGAAGTCCTAATTCCTTTTGTAAAGCAATCTTGCATTCAGCCTGCATTTTAAAAAAAAAGGTTGAGATAACCATGCCTCGAAATGGTTAACTGTAGGGCTACAAGATTTTGCCACCTTTCCAGAGAGATCTTCAATTGAGTAATGGGAAGCAATGTGCATATCTGAAGATGGGTTCCATTCTGTAGTATCGATACCATTTGTGATCCCTGATCATAACAACAACAACTACTTGGTTAAGAGAATTATGAGAATGTATGACAATGATTGTATATACTTTGTGATGGTATTGTTATTGGTAGTTCATGTTTAATTAACTAACTTAAATGGGAAGTTAATTTTAGGACGGATGGAGTATAGTTTACTAAGCTTTGTCTCAACAATGGTATTTATTCAGCAATGTACAATTCACGATAGGAAGTCAAAAGAATGCAATTACCATTTAGAACAAACTTTCGACTGCTCAATATCTCATGAAGACCATATCCACCTTCTACAGTTGTTATTTCCCAGGAATAACCCTGCAAATAGTAGGTGAACTTTAAGATAAATACACTGCGTGATGATAGAACAAAGCTATTTGGTAGAAAAAACGTTAAAAGATGACTTCAACGCAGCACAAAAAGAATAGATGAGCACTGATTTTGTTGTCGTCAGTTAAGATTGTTGAACAAGTAGACCATCAAATAAAAGGTTAGATATCCTGAACGTTGCACATATATTAACAGCTCAATCCTAAACATGGCAAAAGATTATGAGACTGTCAAGCATTGTAAATTAGGGTTTGTATTATGTTAGGCCCATTAGGGCTACTAAATAGAAATATAAACCAAACTAGGAAACTCTAATACTCAAACCTAAACCTTAATGGGCTAACCCTAATAGGCCTTACATAATACTAGCCCCTAAGATAATACAAACCCTAATTTACCCTGATTGACAGAGCCGAAAACAAAATTGTCATTAAAGTGCCTACTCGTAATATTTGACTAAATTAGCAACAAATAGAAACAGGCAGAAAAGTTATTACCTGGCTGACTGTCAATATGCGATCAGATGTCACAATTGCACCCTTCAGATAATTGACCGCTTCACCTTTGTCAAGAGCATGTGCCCTTGCCCACTCGGGAAACACCCATTCCAATGCCCCGTACCACTGTGGAGATAGCCCCAGATTGTCATAAGTTACTGCAGGCTCCACTCCCTTGCAAATCAAAGAAATTAATTTAGTATATTGGTGTATGTAGTCCATTTTAGAAAATAATTTGGATCTCAAGATGCATGTCTACAAGCAGCAGCAGCTCATCTAATATGAAATGCAAATTACGATGAATGAATATTGGTTATTTTCTCTCTATCACTCTATGGTGCTTAAGTTCGTTTTCAGGTTACAAATGAATGCAAGATGTTTATTCGTGAAGAAAGGGAAGAAAAAAAGAAGCAATAGTAAAAAATACTAACATAAAAATTACCTGATGTGCCAAGTTGTGTATTACAAGAATACATCTGGCATCCTTATAGACTCCATGTGGGCGATACTTTCCTGCTAGAAGTCTGAATATAACACGTAGAACATGTCAAGTAAATTGTTAAAAATGAAAAGGTGAATCTATGGCATTAGCAACAGATAAACAAACCACATACACTGGCACGAGACTAGCATGCCAGTCGTTAACAAGGAAAAGAACTCTCTCCCCGTATGTAAACCCTCCTAATGGAAGCACCAAAGGAGCTTCACATGCTGCATGGCCAAGTAAAGTGAACCTAAACTGTAACCAAACAAGAAAAAAAGCGTGTCACCATTTGTGAACAGAACATCAAGTTTATAATTATCCAATCACAAATCATACCTGATTATCATCAAAAGCACCATGACTATCGCCATATGGATTTCCAGGACGGTGGTATGAATGATGATCCACAAATACCTAAAATGGTGAACAAGAAAAAGCCCAGCGCTGAAATATATGCACTCCAAATATTTGTGTATAAAAAACAAGTGATAACACTAATGATATTGGGCTTTATATATGCACTCCATGCACGCGTTTCTTTACCCAGTCAACACCGTCCCTGTACTCATGGAAGAAGGCAACTTCTTGCTCCCCTCCAAAGCACATTAGCTTGATACGGCAACCTGTATCAAAAGCACCGGCAAAGATTTTATCTGCTGTGGTGCCGTGCAGGTATCTTGGAGACACAACCATAACGCGGTGACCACGGGCTGCGAGCGCTATAGGCAAAGAACCAGAGACATCGCCTAAGCCGCCTGTCTTCGAGTATGGTGCTGCTTCAGAAGTAACATAAACAATACTGTGGGTAACTCTAGTTTCGAGTATGTCTACTCCGTTGATTTTAGGAGTTTCTTCTGCAGTGTCATTTGGCACCTCCATTTGATGTTCTACGGCCCCTCCGTTGATTTGAGGAGTTTCTTCCACAGTGTCATTCAGTACCTCTGCTTGAAGGTCAATGGCCGCTCCATTGCCATCTGAAATTACAACTCGTAAGTTTACAAGTCAATTATTAATTATCAAGTTGTTCCTCGACGGTAAATGAAGAATTATTATGAGTTGATCAATTAGTTTCACAATGTACACTTCAGAAGTCCAACATAGAAGACTGAAATGTATAAAGGAGACTGAATTTTATAACTAGTTGAAAAAGAAGAATAAGAAGTTACATTGAACATTGTGCACATTTATATGAAAACAAGGATTGGTATAAAAACATTATGTTATAGTTTATACAACTCGTGCAAAATTAAAAGTGCATGAGGATCAAATATTTGTTTCTCACTAACTTAAGCCAATTGGAATGACATTATAAATCAGACTTAAATATTTTTCTCAGCTTAACCATATAAATCTAAACAAGGAAGGTTGCAGCGTGGTCCACACATTGGGCAAGAAATATAAAAAGACGGCGTTTTACGGCTTCTGGTACTCAAATGATGAAAACTAATACTACGGTCGTCAGCGCAGCACATGGATCAAAACTCCCAAGTACTTGACAATCATTTGGCGAAGGTCCAAAACTTTCTCAAGACAGACTTGGTTTAACTACCTTAATAACCATTCTCTGCCTACATCCACATCCACAACTCAAAATGTATCCTCAACTAGAAAAATGAAATGGGGTTAATCAACCAAATAAACATTTTCACCTGAACAGCGATAAAATGGTCAATGGACAATGCCCTTTTAAGTAAATTGAATGAACAGCCAATGAATCACACAAAATCAACTTCCTATTCTAAGCACAAGGCATGTGATGTGATCGATCCACAGACACTGAATCAGCAGTATATGTTCATCTATGGGTACATGTTGGTTCAACCACTGACTCTTTTGATCCAAATCAAAAACAAATTGGGAAAATTTTCAAATTCTATCTCTGGCAATATAGAATCAGCCAACAAGATCATTTTCCAATTCAAGCCACTAAAATACAGAAAAATCAAAGCCGAGCCAAGAATGCCCAAAATTGCAATCAAATCAACAGCATAAGCAAACCAACGAAGTACCATTGTGGTTCATGAAGCGAAACCCAACAACAGTCCCAGACTCGTCACGGTCCATGCCCAGAACCAGAGCCTTCTCCTCCTCCTCCTTCTCGTCCTCAACAGCATAGGAATCTTCATGGATCGCTCTGGAAATCTTCAAGCAGACACTAGCACAGCTTCTTCTGCCAAAATGAGAGGTACCCACAAGCTTATTCAATCTGAAAATCCTCTCGGAGGCCGAGAAATTGGCCAAGGGTTGGCCGGAGAAGACCCTGGTAAACATCATAGACTCCATTGGAAGAGCAAGAACAGTTTGGGAATTGGGTGGAGAGTAAATGACGGTGGATAGTTTTGAAAGACCAAGAAAATATTGGATCCGTTATTCAATAAATAAAATAAGATTCAAACTAAAAGAGAAGGAAACAAACGGAAACAGAAGAGAGGAGAATATAAATGAAGGCGACACAGTAGGGGTTGGTTAAAGGATGATCTCACTCAAATTTGTTATTTTCACTTAATTATATTAATCATTCAAACATTTGTATGTTACTAACCTTTCATTTAGTCTTAGTTTGTTTTGCTTTTTTTAAATAAAATCGAAATTCTATTATGGCCAGCCCGCAAGATCAGCCGCCTCGAAACCGGGTGGGACAGATTTCTCGCCTATAAATAATCCAGTCAGTATTAAAAATAAAGTTTCTGGCCAAAATACGGGTCGCTCTATTGGCTCATAAAAACAACATCCATATTGATACTTACCGACAGAAGGTGACGACACTCCTAAACTATCTAACCTTAGTTACTTGTCTTAATGGTGACTCTCTAAATGGCTTGTGCGAGGCTTTGACTATCATTCTCAACTCGGACGTTAGTCCACTGCTTGTCGTGCCCCCAAACGAGCGCCACTATGATCCCCATGGCCTCAATGATCGATGCGTCCACGATCCTTTTTTCGGAGAAGCTTTTAGCCGCTAGAACATCTCCTCTGCCATCTCTTAGAAAAAACCGCCCACCCCGAAAACACCTCTTGAGATATCGACAGCTTCGTCCACATTAATTTGTTAAGTTACGTTAACTTTTTCTTTATTTTGTTCAAAATTAAGTGTGAAAAAAGAATATATTCGTCTTTTTTTTTGAAGAATTACATCAATTTCTTAATCTACCCAAAATCATCTCCGTCTCATGGACACAACAAAATTCAAACTCGTTACCTCTCCTAAGAAAATATTCGTCTTTAAATTTGAATATTTGTACCCTTAATGAGAATTGAATCAATGTTCTCATATTTAATAGTACCATTTGGTTACATAAATCATTGATATATCTGGGGCTGCTCAAAGTCAGTTAATTTGAACCAGAGTCCAAATTAAGAACCATACCAATTAATTTGGTTTTTAATTTTATGAATCGAAATAAAATCAGCATTGGTATCAACCATAAATTAACTAATTGGTTTTTTGAGTGATTTTTTGGCTAAAACTAAACTGATATTTGTCGGCTACACGTGAATGCCTCCTTGAGGTTGATATGTGGTAATCATTGACTGATATAAAGTACCGTATGGTGTATTAAACCACCTTTGGCCAACTGCGGTTTGTATAAATCAAATTGAAACAACTGATTTATTCCAATTCTTGAGTTTAACTGAGGCCGAACTAATTTCTTCTGGTTTTAACATCTCTGATTTTGATTTCAGCCGGTTTGCTGGTTTCCAGTTAATTTCAAGTAGCCCAATTTATATAATTATGTAATATTTATCTTAATATCTCGGTTCATCTATTTCAATAAAAAAGGTTAATACTAAATGTATTCAGTACTATTATAGTAATGATTTAATATATTTAATTGTTGAAATATTAATTTTTGTATAACTAAATTTTCATACGTAGTTGCACTTTGATGTTCATTTTGGTGTCAAAGTAGCTCAATTTTAGTATTAAATTGACATCAAATTTGTATTATGGGCTGAAATTGCTCTAAGTAGACAAACGAAATATTTCCAATCTCATTACATAACAAATAAGCCAACGACTTGAGGGGAAATTGTAGACAAATACCTCCTACTTATAATTCATTATTTTCATAACAAATTAGATACATATATTATAATTGCATGCTAAAAATGTCATAGGGAATTTACGTGGTGATAGTGTAAATTATATATGACTTTCATAAAGTAAATTAAGAAAAAAAAACAAGCAGATCGGACGAGGGAGGGTCGTCGCCGTCTCCGTCCCGAGCTCACCAACCTGTGAATTTCCCATGTTATGTATTGGAAATTTTAATGAAAGCAACAAGCTTTGGCCACAGGAAGCAAGATTTCATGGCGGGGTAGGTAACTTGCATCACAAGCATCTTGGTAAGGTGCTGCGAGAAGAAGGAGCTCGTGAATTTGAGAATTGTTAACGTAAAATTCAACTCAATATTTGCGCATGCTATGTTTGAATCCTAATAATTATAAATTTGTATAAGATAATCAAAAGAATTGTATTGTTTGATGGTGAATGTGTAATTTTGCTCCATATTTATTAATTAAATTATTTTGTGTTGTTAATTAAAGTTTATGTTTTGTTTATTATTTAAATTTTATTTCCTATTTCAAATTTGTGAATTGTCTAAGTTGTGTTGAGATTATATAATATTATTTATATTAACTATTACCTCGTCATTATATTAGATTTAGTGTAAAAAAATATTTATATAAATAATAATGTATGCATAAATAAATTTTGTTCGTCTAGCTTTTTTGGGGTCTGTACCCCGTGCCACAATAGGCGATTAGGGTTTTCCCGATTTGGGCGACGTCTCGCGTGTCTGCGAGGGAGGAGATCTACGGCAGGTTCTGGGTCGTGC
>JAYMTP010006252.1:0-12310 GCA_036897365.1 Geranium brycei | reverse complement strand
TCGATCGCGAGGATATCCATAACAATGGATGAGGTAATGGACTAAAAACTACTGCTGAAGAATACGTGAGATATCAGGTACAATGTAGGAAATAAGAATAAAAGGAATAATAGAGAAAAAGTACGAGATTGGAAATAGAAACATAGGGAACAATACTCTTATTCTATATATAGCTGGCATTTCTTTTTCCTTAGCAGAGTCTGTTCCGTCATATAAAGTCTTTAATCTGTAAATTTAGTGACTACCCTTACAATGTTTAGCCGATAAGTAATATACATTTTGTTCATTTTAAGTAAAAAAAAGTTAAATTGTCATTTTCTAGACTTTCAAATATTCAAATTCAAGTCTTTTTTTTCAATTAATCTTCCTTAAAAACGGATGAGTTTCGTACGCTTACAGATTTTGAATAATTATGGGGTTTTGATAAGATATGTAGTCAACTTTCATGTATTTCTAAAATGCTAAGTTTCACAAAATTTGGACGTATTTTGGTAGGTGGACAATAGGTGCAAATTCTCTACTTGAAACATGAATTTTCCGAATAAGCAAGTTTCGAACAGAAAATTCTAACTCACTTTTGATTTACCAAACGACCTCCAAATTTCGAGACACTTACCATTCGATAACCGACCATTTGGTAACCGAACCAGCCGAATTGCGAGTGGTTGCTCGTTCTCTTGCTCCATCCCTCAATGGTTTGAGAACTTCCGCGTGTGCCAGTTTCGGAGAACGAATCAAAGAGCATTGTTAGGGGTTTTTGCAAAGGGAGAGCTTCTCGACGGAGATAATTGAGAGTATCTCGTCAAGGATTTATAGCCGACGGTGGAGATCTGTGTGGAAGGCCTTTAATTGTCGTCGATGGCAGTGAAGCGGTCTGCGACGGCGAAGCTCCAGCTCATGGCGAAGAATAAAAGTCGGACAATAGGGCTTTGATCGGAGAGTCCGGCACGATTCCAACGATGATTCCTCTCCTCCGCTTCACCGATTCGTGGACGCAAGAGCATGCAGTGACGTGACACCTGTCAAGTTCTCAAACGAGATGAATTGTATGAATTTACTGTTTTGACCAAGCTGAGTGAACCGAATCGTTCAGTTGGTCAGTTAAAATCGAACTGAAACCATTCCAACAGTTCGATCTGCAATTTTACAAATTAGAAAACTGAACCGATCAGTTTGGTTTGACTTTTATCGATGGTTCAGGTATAGAATTATGAACACCAACACAAGTTGGGCCAAGTGGTAAGGAGCTCACTTAACACATGTGAGGTCCTGAGTTCGAATTTTGGTACATGCTAGTAGTTTAGGATGTCTTCAATTATTGCCGATCAAAAAAAAAATAAAAAATAAAAAAAAATAGAATTATGAACATTCCTACTTGAATGGTTCGACTTTTATTGATTTGATTCGGTTTTAGAATCGTGAACAGACTTACTTGGCGGTGCAAACCTTATTATACTGGTCCTTTCGTCTAGTGGACTGCACAATGTGACCTCCTTACAACTTGATGACCTTGCTACCCTTCATCCCCAATCTCTTGCATACCCAATGCTTTCTTCTCCCGCGTTTGAAATATTCACTTTAAAATTGACTACTATTCAATATTATTTCATAAAATATTAGAGATAGACTAGGTGTAAATTTGTAATATTTTATAAAATAATCCAAACTAATTCATATATCAAATTGTAAAAAGATTAGAGAAAACAACAAAAGTCAGATTCATTCACATCCAATTTTTGAGCAACCAAACAAATCAACATAGGATAAAAAAGCAATAAAACATAGAACAAAAAAACAATAGAATTAACGTTTGTCGAAGAAAAGTCGAGCAAACATTCATAAATAAAAAACTGGAATTTGAAAATGTCACCTGAAGAGAAAATGCACTTTTGGACGTTGGTCAAAGATCATGACATGAAGAGTGTAGTGTTGATAAACATCAATTATATCTCCCCTGAAAATCAACTTGGTAGATTAGATTGTATAATCAAATACATCAAAAAAATTCATCTGAATCTGATGAATATGACAGATAAAAACGGTGATCGATTTATTTGGTTAATGAATCAGATCTTATATAATGATATGTGATTAAGGTGTATTGAAATTAGTTTAAAAAAAAATTGTAATCCAACAAAATTCTAATTAATATTAAATTTGTTTGTTATTATCATTAAGTATTCAAATTAGTTTAGAAAAAAATTTAGTAAAAAAAAGTCATAATCAACATTAAATTTGTTTGTTATGTAATCCAACAAAATTTTAATTAATATTAAATTTGTTTGTTATTATCATTATGTATTCAAATTAGTTTAGTAAAAGAATTATAGTACAACAAAATCCTAGTCTTTATTAATCAAAATTGAATTTAAATAAACAAAGAATTAAGAAATGATTTAAATAAAAAATTCTAAAAAAGTAGAGTAATATTCATTATATTAAAAATGAACGCCATGTGAAGATTTTTCTTTTATACATATATATTTGCTCATGCTAATTAATTAATAACCCGTGTTTTATCCGAAAAAGTTAAACTTTAAATTCGAAATGAAAGAGGAAATAAAATTAAGAAAAAAGTTCAGTTGCCTCCCTCGTAGTTTACTCGATTTTCACTTAACTTCCCCCGCAAAACAAAAGTTGTTCTGTGAAGTCTTCGTAGTTTAATAACATTTCACCTAAGTCTAACGGTGTTAGTTTTTGGTCACGTGACCCTCGCATGAGTGCTCTTTTTTGTGTAAATGACAGAATTGTCCCTGTCTTGGTGTTTAGATCTGTGGAGACTCAACCAACACAGTGGAGATCTCCGACAACGAATGGGACGACCACCACTCCTTCAACCCCTCTCGAGTTCTCAAGAAACCCTCCTCCGATCGAGTCCTTCCCCTTTCGCCCCAAAGTCGTCGAACCAACCACCACCCTTAGGAGTTCACTTTCATTGGGGGTCATTTTATAAACTGGGTGATTAGTTTTTAGAATTTTGTTTGTGTGATGGAGGTGAGGTCTGAATCATACATTTAGAAGAAACTAAATGAATGACGACTTTTTTTATGGAGGAGTTAGGTGAAAATCGTGTAAACTGCGATGGATGTAGGTAAATTTTTCCCTAAAATGAATATTAAAAATTGGGCTATGGACAATGGTTGCAACATGCAACGACGTCGTTCTACTATCACCATTGACCACCATCCTATCTTCTCCCTCCCCTGAACCTTGATGAACTACTGAGGATAGTGAACTGAAAAAGGGGAAAGGAAATGGCCGGTGCTTCTCATCTCAAGCCCTTTCCTCCACCGCCAGTGGCTCTCGCCGCTCCTCCGGCTCGACCACCGCGGTTCGCTCCACACTCGCCCAAATCGAGGCCCAACATTTCCGGCTTCAGGTGCTCCGCGTCCGCTCAGGGCGGGTTCTTCTCGCGGATCGGCCGCTTGATCAAGGAGAAGGCCAAGAGCGACGTCGAGATCCTCTTCTCCGGCTTCTCCAAGACCAGAGAGAACCTCTCCGTCATCGACGAGCTCCTCCTCTACTGGAACCTCGACGACACCGATAAAGTTCTCGACGAGCTCGAAGAGGTTTTGTTTTCCTCTTAAATCTCGCCTGTTTTGTTCTTGTTTTGTTCTCGTGGTTCGATTACGTAGCGATCTCACTGAATTTTGGCTTTTTTTTCCAATTTTCTGTGAATTTTATAGAATTTTCAGTTGGATTGCTGTTTCAGGCTCTGCTGGTGTCCGATTTTGGGCCGAAAATCACTTTCAAGATCGTCGAGAGCTTGCGGAAGGATATATTGTCCGGGAAGCTAAAATCAGGTGGTGAAATTAAGGTACATTTCTTAAAATTTTAGGAATATTTCTTACATTTGGCATTTCATGATTAATTTGTGTTTAAGCAGTTTGACTTGTATCTTTCACTATTATCGCATGAAGAGAAACTAAAATGTGAATCTAGTATCCTTATTTTTGGTCCTATATTGTTTTAGTACTGCACATAGCCTTTTTTTAATCTAATTGATGTGAAATTTGGTGGCTTTTGGGCTGTAATGGTTGTAGAATGCGCTAAAGAAGAGTGTGTTGGATTTGATAACTTCAAAGGGGAGTAAAACTGAGCTTCAACTGGGAAAGAGGTTTGAGGATTTTTTTAGTTTTAAAATAGTATATTGTTGTTTTTTGTCAATCTTGATGATCTCCTTACTTTGTAGTTGATGGTTTAGTTTTTGATATGGCACTAGGAAACCTGCTGTGATTATGATTGTTGGTGTTAATGGAGGAGGGAAGACAACCTCTCTTGGTAAGATCAATCACTCGCGAGATATTGAACTTAAGAATAAAACATAGGAAACCGATGATCTGTTTTATATGGACACCATGTTTTGATAAAATATATTGCAAATAAGAAAATGAAAGGTTTAGTATAGAAATGTACAGTAAAGGTAATGTATAGTTTTAGTTCTATATATTTACAGCTATCTTATTGATGGCTGACTGATAGCATGGTACAGTGTTTCTGCATTTATCATATTACTGTAGTAATATATCCATTTAATAGAATCAAGCCTCTAAAATTGATTTCTCACCTTTTCTATTGGAAATTTTCTTCTTCACATACAAACGAATGAACATAAATGGCTAGTCTTCATTAAGGTGTTTTTACTTTAGTGGTTGAACTTTCTTCAAGGATATTTCTGTCAGACCGAGCAGAGATTTTGTTCCTGCATTGTAAAAGTTGAAGAAACATGAAAGTTATATTCTGATAATTGTCATCCTTGCAGGAAAACTGGCTTATAAATTAAAGAAAGAAGGGGTGAAGGTAAGCTGTAGTGTGTTTGGTAATGCTTACTAGAATCTTATGTTATAACGATAAATGCCTTGCTAAGAAGATAAAATCCTAAAAGAAAGTCCATTTGTTTTAAGGGCCTGAATTGGTTCTTTTAAATATCAACTTCGTAATATTTCCATTTGATTTTGATGCTTAAGTTACTATTTGACATATAGAATGAATTTTTCCGGAGCAACAAATTTATGATGCGATGCGACTATATGATATCACCACCGCATATTCTTTACCGTGTTAATCTTTTGAATTCTACATACTGTCATTTGGACTTTTGAACTTGCATGATTGTACACACTTTACATTTCTCTCTCTCTCTCTCTCTAATTAATCAGGAAGTTAGATATGGACAGAACAGAACCTATGATTCAAAGAATGTGCATCCTGCCCTGTGCATCATTTCTTGAATTGTTACCAGTCACATCTGGTATCATGATATGCATCTGGGAGGAATGGTGTTCTAAAGATAGAAAATAGTAAATGTATTCTAGAGAACAAAACAATAATTATGATTGCGAGTCTGGCTGCTATAGATTTTCTGTCTTGACAGTTTTCGGTTAGCTAAAATTAGAAGAGCCAGCAACTTAGATTTTGTTGAAAATTTAGGTATCCAGATTTAGATTCGATGTTCTATCGTGAGGGAAAGCAGTTGTTCCAAGTTCTGGAAGTGGGAAGGCAAACAGTGTTCAATCAAGCTTTAAAAAAAGTTGGGTTATTTAATTTAATTCCTTTATGCAATGTTTGCCAGCATGAAGACACTTATATCATTTGGGTCTGAGATAATTTACTTTTTTTTCTCCTTGATTTTCTAATGCTAACATAAGGAGCATTTTTTGTTGACACTTGTATTTTCTTCACTGCCTTACGACTTGAAAATGTGCTAGATATTGATGGCAGCTGGAGATACGTTTAGAGCAGCTGCTAGTGATCAACTGGAGATCTGGGCGGAGAGGACTGGGTGTGAAATCGTTTCGGCTGAAAAGAAGAATGACAAAGCTTCAGCAGGTGGGTACTGAAGTGCAAGTATATATTTCTTCTTTCTTTTCCTTCTTCTGAGTAAAATTGCAACTATTGACATAATTAATGAGTTTCCTGAATAGTTCTTTTGCAGGCTGTGAAAAGAGGAAAAGAACAAGGTTTTGATATAGTTCTGTGTGATACATCAGGACGTAAGTATAGAGAGTTTCAATGGCTAGCTATTAGTAATGGAGAATGGTACATGTGGAGTACTTGTGCATAAGTATTCATTTATTTTGTCAGGTCTCCACACTAACTACAGTCTGATGGAAGAATTGATTACATGTAAAAAAGTTTTGGGACAAGTGGTTTATGGTGCACCCAATGTAAGCTCTACCCTTTTTTCTTTGCGTATTATTCATGGGAAATGTAACATGTGCACTAATCTCCAGTTGGATAGGTCTGGGCACAATGAACTGTCTGATAATTTATTTTCAGTTGGTGCTTTTCAGCTGCTTCACTGTAGTAGACATCCTTTGTGGTTCTGGATAAAGAATTTTTTTACAGGATGAAAGTAATAGTTGAACGCTTAATAAATTGATCATATTATCAGCCTGGATGTTTGGATTGTTCCAGTTCTTTATTTATGAGATGATCAGGGCAAGGGGTATGCTGCTAATTGTTATAGCCATTAACACCAACATTGGAAGAATAGGAACAATGCTGCATAATGAGCTTTATATCATCAATCTCAAGTTATGGTGCATCAGAGGTATGATAGTACATAATAAGAGGAGCTATTTTAGTTGCAATAAGAACAAAAAAACAAGTTAAGAAGTAGTTAGTTTAATACTTCATTATAATGAAGTCAAACTAAATGGCTACCATGGGTAAGGATGCTCTATTTACATATTTGAAAAAATCCTGCTAGTTTAACTTACTAGTCCATGAATATTCAAGCTATTAGTTATCTGGGGTTTCTGATAGCATCCTTGAGAAATTAAAGCATGGATCAAATACTTTGCTGAGGTTGGACGAGAGACGAGAATCAGGTTTTCTTGTGTAATATTACCTTACTGAGGAATTATATTGTGCTTTACTTTAGCTGTTGTGTTGAAAAGATGACGTTTACACAAATCATTCAAATGGAGTTTTTTTCTCTGTTAAATTTGATTCCTTTTCTTATTTTCTCAGGAAATGCAATTATTATGTATTAATATCGGGTTTCCAATCTTTTCGCAGGAGATATTACTAGTTCTGGATGGAACCACTGGCTTGAATATGCTTCCACAAGCAAGAGAGTTCAATGAAGTAATATTCCTATCCTTATCTTGTTGAGTAATATGATTGGACTTGTCTGTTACTTTTTATCTAGGTTTGTTCAAGAATGAGACATGTGCGTTGAAATTCTTGCCCGTTAATTTGTACAGAGTTATGATCATTTCGTTATACAGACTATACAGCTATTATATTGAATGTTCACCTTTACTTATATGCCAGGTGGTTGGAATAACTGGTCTGATTGTGACCAAACTTGATGGTTCTGCTCGAGGTGGATGTGTGGTACGGTCAATTTTATGTGGATCCATTTGTTTAAAAGATGTCATGATAAATTAATAACCCTGTGACTCCCCAACTGGGCATATTCAGTTATTTCAGCGAGATGGTCATTTTCATTTGCAGGTGAGTGTGGTTGATGAGCTTGGCATCCCTATAAAGTTTGTAGGTGTTGGGGAAGGTGTAGAAGATCTGCAGCCCTTCGATGCTGAAGCTTTTGTCAATGCCATTTTCTCATAATCATAGGAGGCAAGTTTTCTCAATTTTATTACATTCACCAGTATTTACCTTTTCTTTTTTTACCTCTCTTGATCTTGTTAGTTACCAAATGTGTATGCATTATTTTAATGTCCTCGCAACTGCCTCTCTTGGAAACTGTAATGTTTCTATGTACCACTGATATTCAGACTGGGAATGATACTCTCCTGTTCAGAATGCCCTTTGACTATCTGCAAACATTAAAAGTCAAATTTTAGTGTTTGGTTCCATGTTTTTTACTCTAATATGCTCACATGTGCCCATTTTTCAAGCTGTTATACCTAATACGCATAATTAACTTGCTAAAAAGTGAGACTCTTATTTAGGACGAAGAGAGTAATTCTCTAACCCTTGGTTATCCATCATAACCGATTTACTTTCATGTTCTTTAAATCCAACTTTTTTGAAAATATGTTGTCCTGGGTGTTAAGTCTGACAGATTTGGGGTCTTGCTCAAAGAACCTTTCTTTGCTGTTTTCGCAGGCTGTGTGTCTTTCTTTTGGGCAACTGGAGAACACTCATGTAACCTAGTGAAAGATTAATGAATTTGAGGCCGGGACAGACTAAGTATAAACCACGAAGCAGACTACTGCAGAGTCAGGCCGAAGATTAATGATCCAAACAATTTTGTTGCCTTTCCTCACAAGACAAGAGAGCCAAAGATTATTCTTTTGTTAATTTGCAAGGTCAGTAGTGTATCCATTAATACTTCGTTGATTGGCAAGACTCATCTCATACACATTCTTGGAAATGTAATTCGATTAATCGATGAAAAGTTCATGCATATGGATAGTTAAACCATAAATTAACAATACACATACGGAGTAAATAGTTAAACCATAAATTAACTATTTCAGACACATTTTGGTAAGAAAAAAAGAAGACTAATTTGTTACATAATCGCTAGCCCTCAGTTGAAATTTCGTCAGTGTTCAAAAGACCATAGATATACATATCTTTGAGAGTGCCTTTAAGAACAAAATATTTCCTCAACAACCCCTCTCTCGTAAACCCGATTTTCTCCAAAACCCTCTGAGATGCCTTGTTTTGCAAGTCAACATATGCCTGTAGCCTCACCAGGTGAGGCCAGTCCCTAAACACCTCCCCAACGGCCACTTTCACCACCTTGGTGGCCACGCCATGTCCCCACCACTCCGTGGCCACCGCATACCCTATATCCGCCCGGAACCGGCCCTCCCCGTGGCCAGCACCTGGGAATATCGAGACGAACCCGACGGAACGGTCTTCGATGCATATGGATCGCCTCCAAGGGTGGGGGATGCAAACTTGGTCGATGAAAGTCAACGCCTGGTCCTTGGAGGTGAATGTCTCCCACCTGAGGTTCCCCGTGACTCGATCGTCGCCGGCCCATAGCATGAAGTCGTCCACGTCTGTTGATCTGAACGGCCGGAGGGTGACCGCCGTTGATGAAGCTGTCTCCATTGAACTTTTTGCTAGCTGATTGCATTGATTTAAGGCATCATTTGAGACTATATATGGTGAGTGTGAGTCCAATTGGGTGGCTGTATTTTAACAGAATTGACGTGTAAGGATAGGACTTACTAATAAAATTGTCGAGAGGCAGGTTTATGTCACTATCGTTTGACTAATGTGGTATGTATATAATGTTTTGAGAGGAGATTTGGGTTAATCTATATATTTTATATAAAATAGAAAGAATCAAGAGGTGTAATTGCTTATTAAGAGTTGCTCTGAGCTAATTAAGATGATTTTAATTTCATATGAAAATTTGAGCTAGCATATACAGATCATTTGCTTGGAGAAGACATTGAGTAAGGCTGACATACGGGTGGTCAAAAGGAATCGGGGACCGGCTAGACTGGACGAGCCGACGGGAATCCGGTTTGAAAAATTAGAACCGTTGCACTTGCACAGTTGGTCCAACTGGTCGGTCTTACAAGAGACTGATTTTTTGCTTGGTCCAGGTACGGTTTGAAATTAGTGAACCGTTAATTAAACTAACAGACTGGACCAAAGTTGAAATTAAAAAATGAGATAACTCAAATTACTACGTCTAGAATTACACTATTGGAGAACATGGAATAGCGGACGAAGTGATTTTGGCTGTGTTTGGTATGATTTTTCAATACCGACGCACTTTCAACGGTCAATGACACTTTAATATTGACGCACTTTCAACAACTGTGCGAGCTATTTTGTGTTATGAGGGTCTACCAACGAAATTCAACGATTGTCAACTATAACGGTCATATTCATTGACCCAACGGCTATTTTGTATAGACGATACATGAGGAACCATATGCGTCAGCTATGTACAACAGTTGTGTTGTATACACGACGCATTTGTACCCAAGTGCGTCAGCTTTGGAAATGAAAAATTCTACAGATTCATTTACCTTCTTTTTAGGTTGTTCATAAATGTAAGAAATGTTTAGTGATAGTGAGAAAGATATTTCTATATGAGTTGAAGCTACAAAAATTATTTTGTGGATTTGGAGATTTACCATGAACAATATACGCAGTATTTAACAACCGTCGTTCTCAATTATACCAAGTTCTTATTCTTATTTCTGATTTATACTTCACGTATTAATTTGTTAGTCATGTATTGTAATTAATAACATATATATTTTTGTTATGGTTTAAACTTGAAATTGTCATGTAGTTTATACAATTTAGCGACTGTTTGTGTCGATTGTATGCTCAATCCAGTTTTAAACGTCATATTGTGATTTAAAAGATAAATGTTCTGTTTACTTTAAACTTGAAGTTGGTATACATAGTTTAGTTCTATTCTGAGTGACATTTAGTTTTGTATTAATTGAAATAGTGTTGGCCATCTTGAGTGAATATGGATGCGTATGATAACTGCGTCGGTAATGATTAGTCAATATAGTTTCATTCCTCTACTAACGTGATTTTTTCCTATCAGTTATGGACCGTAGTTGAATGACTATATTCGACAAACAGATGGAAAAAATATTATTTAACTTCCAAATTTTATTAAATTTCAAAAATACCCGTGCATTAAAAAAATATTTTATGGAATAAATAATAATATATTATTTTTTTGAAGTTCTTTAAAAAATAATAAACGTTGTTAAAATTCTTTTTTTTATTAATATTTTTTTAAAATTTTTTTTCTAAAATTAGTATTGAAATCAGATTTTTATTATTTGTCATAAATATTTATTTTATAAATGTTATATATATATATATATATTTCCTAATACATGGGTAATATGGATATTTTATTTCAAATTTAATTCAGTTAAAAACAATCACCCTTAATAAAACATCTTTATAGTGAATTGACACAGAAAAACATTAAAATAAAAAAGTTCAAGATGAGATGTGAAGGGTAAATTTGACAAGAATCACAAATATGTGACGGGAGTCACATGATCTAGTCACATTTGTCCAGTAACTTGTAACTCTTGGCATAACAGGTCGTCGCAAGAGTGTAACAGCCTTGACTGATGGCCGTCACAAAAATATAACCGGCTTGAAAATCACAGGGAAGATTCTAAAAATCTTCTATTAGGAGTTAAGATAGTATTTATACCTTTCAACCATCATCCCATATTGGTCTCACGTATAAATGATTTTTAACGTGTGTATTTTTACAAAAATGATTAAATTTCTCTTGAAATTAAGAAGTAAAATTTTTAAAATTTAATTTTTAACTTGAAAATAATTAAACTCCAATTATTTAAAAGAAAAAAAAAGTATTTTTGTAAAAAAATAATATTAAAAATCAGGTGCAATTTCGTCATTCATATAAAAATACTTCAAAGACCAAAAAATACTCAACACTCTAACAGAAATATCATATGCTATGCAACTATATATATCAAGCATAGATTACTTTTTCGTCATTATTTCCCTAATTTGAAATTAACAATATAAGAGCACAAAAGATATAGAGTAGGAAGTCATATATAAATTCAAATCCAAATAAGACATGACAACAACGTGGTACATAATATTAAGTTGCGGGCACTGTGGATGTGACCGTTGAAGATTATATATGAAAGGTTTCATAACTTGGCAAGAGGCATGTTGAAGAAGGTAGCTCGAGCAGTGTAGATCAGCTTCCCAGATTCTTGGAGCTTGAACTCCACACCAACCACTGTTATGTTTCTTCCACTCCTCACTACTTCTCCCTCAACTATCAACTTTGCCTGTATATTCAAATCGTTCAAACTTGGTCTTCTCCGTGTCAAATTTGTCCACTGTTTTGTCATTTTATTACTATATAATGTACACAAAAGAATAATTGACTAATATTCTAATTATGTCGTATGAAAAATGTGAATATTTTCACCAACCTATCATCTCGAGCTTTTAAGTGGGTTGAGCTTCTGTTATGATATTAGAGCTTGTATCTATTTTGGACGTGACCTCCATCATGTCATCGGGCTTAAAAGCCCGTGGATCATGCCATCTGTTTCGATGGATAGGAGGCGGCCCCCGCTCATCTGTTCAAATGTGAATCTATTCAACATCTTATATAACAATCTGGACCTTCACATATCAACTTGAGCTTTTAGGTGAGTTGGAATATGATAATATTAAATCGAAACAACTTAATTTGTTTGCTATTGAATCGTGTTTGGATGCGATGTTAGCCAAGTTTGTGAAAGATATGTGCTCTAGTCCAATCCATTTATGTACAAACGTTTTATCTTTTATTAGAAAATAAATCGGCACTTTTATTTTCATTGTGTTG
>JAYMTP010006251.1:0-12313 GCA_036897365.1 Geranium brycei | reverse complement strand
TTTTGATATGAAATGTCCATATTGTCCTTGTATTAGAATTTTCAAATAAATCTAAAAAAAATATTTTTTTAAAAATATTTTTTTTATGAAATAAATAATTAAAAACAGATTTCAATATTATCTTTTTTTAAATAAAAAAAAAGCTTTTCGGAAAATACATTAAAAATAAAAACAAATTTGAACAAAGTTTTTTATTTTTAATATTTTTAAAAAAATAAAAAATAATATTCAAATCAGTTCTTATTATTTATTCCACAAAAAAAATATTTTAAAAAAAAAAGTTTAAAAAATAATATTTTTTAATTTTTTTAATTTTTTAAATACAAAGGTATTTTCGACATTTAATAAAATTTGAAAGTTAGACAATATATTTTCTATTTGTTTCAAAACCTAAAAATAAATCATGATCTTAAAACTAGAACAAAACAATAATAATCAGAGAAAGAGAGAGTATATGCAAAGATATGAAGTGTCGCTGGAGTGTGTTGGGTAAAAGCGTGAGTGTTTATTTCACGCCTTTGCGGCCTCGCGCAAGTGCACGCAGTCACGAGTAATAAAATCGGCAAATGTCGAGTTGAATCCATAGGGACTAAACAATGAGTCTTTTCTTCGACAATGCGTGTATTTAACTACAATTTAAACTACTCAATTGGTTGATTTGTGTGTGTGTGAAGTAATCAGCAACAAATCACGAAAATGTAGATCAAACAAAAGCCAAAATAATCGAGAATGAGAAATAACAGTATGGAACGAGAGAAATACGGGTGCTAGATAATCATAGGAATCAAGAATTATATGAGTTACTAATCCTAAGTGTGCACTTTGGTTAAATGACTTATTACTTAAAATACTAAATCTGTCTCTCGACATTGGTCTTAGCCTAGTCTCGGGTCACTTCTACCCTCTCGGGATCAAATGAGACTTGCAACCACACAAAACATGACAATCAAATGCCAAGGATTTTCTATGGGTGTCTTGACACGGTCTCGGGCTCTAACCCTCTATATTATATAGGTATGTTACCACTCGTTGCTCTCGAAATCGGTGTAGCAACCAATAAAATCTATCCTAGGTGATCAGTCTCTGATAAACACAAACACAATTTGACAACTAAACATACTTAGAACTAATACCTTAATTAAAGCGTAAATAATTCATAGTTTCATACAAAGTCTAGCACCCATAGCCAAGGGTTTTAGCCATCAACCATGGTGCTCAAAACAAAAGTCATGAAAATAAAGGAGTACCCAAGAATTGAAAACATCACAAGCAAATCTAAAATCTCAAAAGAGTAAAGAAGGCTCATAAGGTCTTCTATATTGCTCAATCTTCATGTTCTGATGTCTCCTCTTGATGCTCTCTAAAAATTGGTGGTGAGATGATGGTGAAAATCCTTAAATTCAAACTTCGAGATGCTCTTTAATAGAGGAATGTGTGCAGGAGAAATGACGGTGGCTGAAAAGATGGGGGTAGATGGGGAGGAATCTTAACGGACCCACAACAGAGTGCATCACCGAAGATAACTCAGTTGTCCTAATGATATAAATTTAATGAAAATTTAGGATTAAATTGTCATTTTTATGATTTTTAAGAGTAGTATTTAACGACACTAACAGAATGTAATAATAGAAAAGTTTGGATACCAAAAAAATTAAGGTATTGAAGTGTAAATTAATTATAGTTAAGTATAATACACCGTCAATTTCTTTGTATTAAAACAATAATTCTGAGTAACTGGGACATGATTACAGTGTTTAGACACTCATTTTAGCTTTCAAATCATGAATAGTTTGAGAAATAAAAACCAAAATAGTAAGTTGGTTTCATGTATCATCAGAAACATCATTAATATGAACAAATAGTTTTAGTTACTTTTTGAAAGGATCCATTCTTCTTTGATGCGTGTGGGAGTATGACATCTAAGGTGTGACTGCTCTCATTTATTGGAAGTAATTGCAATGAAAATAAATATTCACAACAACGAAGGAAAACAAAATGAATGAAATATAGTCTATATTTCTGGGTTTAAAGGCCTGATTAATGATTCTAATAATAATTGTTTTTTAAAACATAGACAGAGAGAGAGATAAAAGAATATTCTTAATTTATGCGAATGACATTTCCCTCATTACAATCGGCATCATCACTGAATGAAAAATTAATGTTGTGATTATCTTAATCTTGTAGTACGTAGTAGTTGTTGGTGTGGTAAAGGTTGAAGAGATATGTTTTTCCATCTATCGGTTTCGATAGACCTCTTTCTTATTTACTTATTTATTTATTCAATTACAAGTATTATAATAATTCGGAACCAGTTAAATTTAGTACATGTGATGGTATGTTTACCATTCATCTCACTCTCATATGATATTTAACACTAATTATTTATATAGAATGTAATCAAATGTTTTTTGAAATGTAAAATACAATGTAAGGGATGCATTCTAATACAAGTTTGATAGAACATCTGAACTAATACCAGTCGTTGGATCGCTCAAGATCAGTGTGCGATTTGTTCCAGCGCGTGACACGTGACAACGAAGTTCTACCACGATCATTTTCATGGTTCTACCGGGTCAATCACGTTCTATCAATTCACACTCACTTTCTACCGTGTCCATCACGTTCTGTCCGTTTACACTCAAGTTCTACTGGTTCGAACGGTTTGTATTTGATTTGTCATATACAATGTAAATATCATTTTATTTAGCTCAAATGAAATTGGATGCGTTGAAATTATTTTCATCAATATGTATAAATATATCTAATATGAATACAATTTTTAAAAAATGGTCTCAATATAAGAATCGGTAAACTAATAGAACCAAATAAGAACCCGAGTAAGTTAGAATTGACATTTTCGTATTCATCATACTCGCTTTTCAGTTACTATACATTAAAAATCGACAACGTAAATAAAAAATAGTTGATGGGTGTCATAATCTCAACACACCTAAAAGCTCAAGCTGATAGGTGGAAGCTCATACTATTATTCAAGTTGATGAATAGATGTGGTACTTTAACACCCCAACTCATGTGCAAGTCGAGTAGTTCTTATATATTAAAAATTGAAAACGCAAATAGAAAATAATGGATACGTGTCAGAAGACCAACCCACCTAAGTACTCAAACCGATAGGTAGAGGCACTGACTGATATTTAAGTTGGTGAATAAATTCACATCTCTTAGATATAGTACTCTAACAGCCCGACTCACATGCAAGTCGGGTTGAATTGCACGTGGAAACAGACGAGTGGCAGCATGGACGCCCTCTGATACATGAATCTTAAGCTCGAAACAAATGGTAGATGGAGTTCACGTCTAAAATATGCCAAACTTTAATACCATGATAAAAATAATACTAATATATTGAATTGATATTTTTAATGTCCAAATTAAAATAATAGATAACCCTTTATATAAAACGAGACATAATTAAAATAGGAAGTCACATTAAAAAAAAAACTTTAACTAACGTACTTAAAACTATAATTATTTACATTATAATTCTTCATTGAGTATCCGACACATACTTTTTCTTAGGAACGGTGATAAGTTGGGCAGATAGAGATCCTTTAGACAGTTGGACTAAGCAGCTCATAATGTTCCTTTCAGCTCATTTTATTCTATTTCCAATTTTAAATCAATTTACTTTATAAATTTGATTTTCTTTTGTCTGAAATATGGAACCTTTGAGAGAGAGAGAAAGAGTCAGAGATGGAATTGTTTTAGATGACCGATAAACCAGTTTAGATTATTAAGCTCCTATATTTTCTCAGATGGGGTCAACACCACAAGTCCTTTTCTAGATTTTTTCAACACAAAAAAAGAAAGTAAGTGTTTTCAATTGTTATTGTAGTCAACTTGTGTCAATTGTTTTTCCCATTTTAGTAGATTTTATTTTTATTTTCTCTGCATTTGTCATCAATTTCCTTTTCTTGAGTTGGGAATGGGTAGTTTTAAGCAGATTGGAGCTCATATATTCACCAAATGGTAAAAGTTCGAGAAGTTAATGGAGGATTTAGCTATTTGGGTAATTTTGGGAGTAGGTCTTGCAAGCGGCTGCTGATAGATACCTTTCTTTATCTTGCTAAGTTTCCATTCCAATGTTGTGTCTTTATACTGAGTATATTTGTGAGCTTTTCCACTTCTTTCTCAGCCTCTCCTTGCTGCATTGTGTTGCAGAAAGGGAGAGTCTTTAAAGGCTTCTTTGAGTTTTTCACTGAGGGATCCACTTTTTGTGGTTTTTCTCATATGGGTTTTGTTCACTTGTTGATTTTGAGATCTGGGTTTTGAAGATTTGGGTACTGCATTTTGGTTCTGTAGCAATTTTTCTGCATAGGTTTCAGTGTGTTCTTGTGGGCACAGTGAAATGGCTCCAAAATGGGATTTTTCAAATTGGAGGGCAAAGGATAGCAGCAGGAAGGGAACATCAGTGGTGGTAACAATGGAGAATCCCAATTTCTCTGTTGTAGAGATTGATGGTCCAGATGCTGCATTCCAGCCAATGGAGAAGAGTCGAGGCAAGAACGCAAAGCAGGTCAGTTGGGTCTTGCTTCTCAAGGCTCACCATGCTGTTGGTTGCCTTACTTGGCTCGCCACCTCTCTCTGGGCATTGCTTGGAGCCATCAAGAAGAGATTGCTCTTCAGGCGAGGAGAGGCCATGGAGACCGACAAGTCGGGGAAGGGGAAGCTCCTCTTTGCAGTCATTAGAGCCTTCCTAGTGATCTCCTTGGCCATTCTGGCCTTTGAGGTGTTCGCTTACTTTAAGGGTTGGCATTACTTTCAGAATCCTAATCTGCACATTCCGCGCACTTCTGATCTGCAAGGCTTGCTCCACACGATTTATGTTGCTTGGTTGGTGTTTCGGGCTGATTACATTGCTCCCGCGATTCAGTCTCTCTCGACATTCTGTGTTATTCTGTTCCTTATCCAATCGGTAGATCGGATGATACTTTCCTTAGGCTGCTTGTGGATTAAATACAAGAAGATCAAACCAAGGATTGAGGGCGATCCATTTAAATCTGATGATGTCGATGGATCCAGATATGAGTATCCCATGGTGCTTGTTCAAATCCCTATGTGCAATGAGAAGGAGGTAACACACAAAAACTCGTTTTGTCCCTTCATTTTTAAGTAGTTTTGTTCTCTCTGAATTGGTTATGATGCTTTCAGCTTGATACTGATCTCGAAATTTGGTAAATTGTGGCACTTTAGCACAGATTGAAATTGGGGAATTTCCGTCAGATTTTCCGTGTCAATGCTAAATTGTTAGAGAAACACGTAATGCATATCCTAATCGATTTTTCCGAGGATAGTTTAGTAGTGTCTTATACTCATGAATTTTGGATTTACCAATGAATTTTGCTAATTGTTTAGTAGAAGGCTATGTTTTCATGTTTTCTGGATTTTGAAGTACATGCATAACCTGTAAAGTTACTTTACAAGTCCTGTTGACAACAAATGTAACAAAAATGGGGTTTGGTCTATCTTCAGGTGTATGAGCAGTCTATTTCTGCAGTCTGCCAACTTGACTGGCCAAAGAATCGCTTACTTATTCAAGTTCTTGACGATTCGAGTGACGAGAGCATTCAATGGTTAATTGAGGGTGAGGTTACCAAGTGGAGTCAGAGAGGCATTAACATCATCTATCGGCACCGCTTGGTCAGAACTGGTTACAAAGCTGGGAATCTGAAATCGGCAATGAGCTGTGATTACGTGAAGGATTACGAGTTTGTTGCAATATTTGACGCAGATTTTCAACCTAATCCAGATTTTCTTAAGCAAACTGTGCCGCATTTCAAGGTAAACGAAGACAAGCATAGTATTTTGTCGTGTCATTCACTAACAACGATAGATAACTATTTTTGTCTTCTTCTTGAATTCACCGTGTATCCCTGCTAACCTTGTTTTCCAGGACAATCCAGAAATAGGGCTCGTTCAGGCTAGGTGGTCCTTTGTGAACAAGGATGAAAACTTGTTGACCCGTCTCCAAAATATTAATCTGTGTTTCCACTTTGAGGTTGAGCAGCAGGTTAATGGCATGTTTCTCAATTTCTTTGGTTTCAATGGAACTGCCGGTGTTTGGAGAATCAAAACACTTGAGGATTCTGGAGGTTGGCTTGAGAGAACGACCGTAGAGGATATGGATATAGCTGTCCGAGCACATCTCAATGGTTGGAAGTTTATCTACCTGAATGATGTAAAGGTACTCTCATATTATACTTCTTTTGAATTTATCTTTTTTGTCATCATCATATTGTGAATATTGATAGAACGCACGGGATGCTTGCTCATAACTAGTGCCTCTCAAGATAGCGAGGCCTCCTATTTTTACGTTTCTTGCTTCCCTTGTTTTTTTGTTTTTCTTCAGTTGTTCTGTAGCTCTCTAGCTCTTTTTTCCCTTCTCGGGAATTAAGTGTGTTCTATCAATAAAGTATTTCCTTTTGCTGATAAAAAAAGAAAAGAAAAGAATATTATCAGACAATTTTATCATATGGAAATGATTTGTTTTTGAAGCATGACATGGATAATTGAGCAAAGGCAATATGGGTTTCAAGTGTAGATAATGAATTTGGAAGACATAATACACAATCATTCAAAATTATTTGGCTTATGGATTTAGTTGCATGCTTCCCATATTGTAGGACTCATTGTGTTTTCTTTTTCATCGTGCAAATGTTATATCTGTGAACCAAAATTTTCAGGTTCTTTGTGAAGTTCCGGAGTCCTACGAAGCTTACAAGAAGCAGCAACATCGTTGGCATTCTGGTCCCATGCAACTCTTTCGACTGTGCCTTCCAGCAATTATCAAGTCTAAGGTATGCGTTAATCCTTGAGCTCAATAAGCATCTACAAGTTTTACTTACCTGTAATGTAAATAAAATTCCTTGACTTGTGCAGATTTCGGTATGGAAGAAGGCGAACTTGATACTGCTTTTCTTTCTGTTGAGGAAGCTGATCCTTCCGTTCTATTCCTTCACGTTGTTCTGCATAATCTTACCCTTAACCATGTTTGTCCCGGAGGCCGAGCTTCCTCTATGGGTCATCTGTTACGTGCCTGTGTTCATGTCATTCCTCAACATCCTACCTGCCCCAAAGTCCTTCCCTTTCATCGTCCCTTACCTCCTCTTTGAGAACACAATGTCGGTAACAAAATTCAACGCGATGATATCGGGGCTCTTCCAACTGGGCAGCTCATACGAGTGGGTTGTGACCAAGAAGGCCGGCAGGTCATCGGAATCAGACCTGCTGGCCGCTGCAGAGAGGGAGGCGAAAACCATGAAGCAGCCTCTGATCTGTAGAGGATCTTCCGAGAGTGAGCTGAACCGACTCAAGGAACAACAGAAAGAAGCCGCTCCTCTACCTCCCAGAAAGGTGAACAAGATATACAAGAAGGAGCTTGCACTGGCATTGCTTCTGCTGACTTCATCAGTAAGGAGCCTCCTATCAGCCCAAGGGGTCCACTTTTACTTCTTGCTCTTCCAAGGCATAACTTTTCTCCTTGTGGGTCTCGATCTCATCGGGGAGCAGATGGGATAAATTTCACGAAGATGCTGAGACTTAGCCATCATGATGATGATCCAGAAAGACAATGCAATTCATTTCCCTGGAGCGATCGGGTATTAAGAGTTATAAATTTCACATAACACATATTATGATTTTATTTGAGGTCCAAGTACTGGGAGTGATCAAATTTAGCAATCACCATCCACAGCAGCGAGTAAATATTGAAATTTGCTAAATGTATAAGATGAAACTTTGTTGGTTTTGATTTTACTTTTTTTTTACTACAAGGTATAGTCTGAATAAGTTGTTTGTTGAGTGTAATTTGGAATTTGGAATTTGGAATTTGGAAATTCAGAATAAAGGTGTATGTATGTTATTTACTATTTACATAAGAGTCCAAGAGTTACAAGAATGTGCTAAATAAAGCAGTCACAATCACTGTCGATGTTCATTATTGTAATGAGCTATAGTACATTCGCTCCTCGTCTGCGTGTGATGTAATGTGAAGAATCTTTCAGCCTAAGTTGTTTTCAATGCACAACTATTGAAGAGACAAAAGTGTCGGTCGCTCAAATGAGAGGAGACAAGTAGATGTTGTGATATTTTGGATGCTGATTCTTTTTTTGTGGTGTGTGTTCATTTCCTAAAACTCATCTTTCTTGGGGAGGCTACTCCATACAAACAAACAATTTTGACCATAATAAACATGACAGAGCCAAAACATAAGGCCACGTCGATCATTTCATTTGCAACTTGATTAAGTAAAACCCCCCTACCGAAACATCATCGACTAATTGACCAACAGTTGTAGAAAAGCCTAATATTTACACATATCAAGGAATTAACTAACCAGAACAACTTGAAATCAGATAGACAATAAGCTAAGAAGCAGAAGCCCCAACTGAAGGGGATTCCAGCAGTGAAACAGACAGACTGCTCATTGCAATGCAGGGTAGCTCGACATTTGAAATTGTAGCTATGCTCAGAAGTTGCAATGACCTTTCTCCATATATATCAGAACTCATGGTGTTCTCACAGTTATAAACTGATCTCTTACAGTGCCAAACTAGACGATCACTTTCACTGCTATAAAGCTCCTCAAATGTGGGATAGGAGATGAAAATCTTTGAACATTAACATTTTTGTTGTTGCGGATCTTTTAGCGAAACATCAATACAGGGTATAATGATTAGGAAGGTGAGACCAATTGTTGGATGCAAATAAGAAACTTGCAGCAAGCCTGAGTACTCTGAAGTAGACCCCTAACCCTAACTTCTGTTGAACAAATGATAGTACCTGCCAGAAGAAGCAGCTCCCGGTCCATTTTTAAGATAACTAAAGAAATGCCACTACAGTTTGAAGAGGCACTTCATAGCCGAACAAATTCAATCAAACAGAAGCATGTGCAGATGTTGTAGAGATGTAGCAAATTTGGGACCCACAATCATTTTCAAAATTGAAGATCCCAGTGTAGGGCAGTGATGTACCAAACCCCAGAAGTAGAAGCACAAAACCAATGAGGCAGAAGCAGATGCAGAAGACACCTCAACCAAGGAGAAAAACAATATAGGTATTTAGCATCATTCAAACGAATCTTTAAGAAATTCATAGCAAATATCATAAACTTGTTTACCTATATATATAGAGATAACTAAACTACTCGGCAGAACATGAAAAATACCAAAGTATGAAGGGAACTTAACCAAATTCAAGTGCAGACGTTGTAGGTGTCCCATGATTAAAACATAGTCGTAATGGTCGCTCATACTAAAGACATACTAATCCCAGATTCCTCCCGAGAGAGTGAAGTAATCAAAGCTCATAGCTTTCAGCTCCTGCTTCGGCGACGGTCCCTAATACCATTTCTGCATTAGAATAAACATAACACGCATAAGTAGGTGCACGCAAAAAAACATCAAAGGACCTGAAATACACAAAAAAATAAAAATAAACTGACAACTCAGTTAACAGTCGATTGAGTCCACTACAAGTTGATTTATAATCTACCATATCATTATCGATATGAGGAAAATCTAATGAATGGTCTGATTGGAAGGAAAAAATATTCATGAAAATGTAATTTCACCCGTTGGCATAAGGAGCCTCTTCACGTCCACGGTATGGTGGCGGTGACCTGCTGTAACTGCGTCCACGAGGTGACACACTGCGGCGTCTAGGAGATCGGGCACGAGGACTGTAACTCCTGCTCACAATAACAAGACCATATGGTATGTAATAAACACTGCAGTACAGAAAACTTAATCAAAGCTAGTCCTATATCATTATTACCTTCTGCCATAACTTGGGCTCCTGCGATATCTCGGACTGCGGCTACGACGCCGTCCAGATCCAACACGCGTACGACACTCCCGTGCAAAATGGCCTGCCTCCCCACACTCATAGCACTTCAAATCAGAACCACCAGAGCGACCACGGCCTCCCCCTGCACCTCCTCCACGACCACCACCTCCTCCACCACTTCTAGAGTTATGAGAAAGCTCAACCCTCCACCCATTCTTACCTGTTACATATAAAAAATTAAACTAGCAACTCAGAAGGCTAGGGTTGACAGAAAAATTCCTGAGAGGTGTAAAGTCCAACGAACTGGATTCCAAGGGTTTTTAATACATGAATAGTATCAAGAAGAAAACAACATTGCACAATTCAAAGTAATATTACTTCCCAAATATCTTCAACGGAGATATTCTTGATTTATTACTTGCAGTCATTCTTACGCTCATAAAACAGAGGTAATTGATAAAAAAAAAGTTTAGAACAGATGTACTCATATCAGACAAAGGTGCAATCTGAAAGGAAAGAAATACCTAACCACTATTTATAAACTAAATTAGCAAAAAATTTAATTTTTAGAAAACAAAGTATAACATACTCAGGAAGGGTGATCTTGATCAGGCAAAACAACATTGGCATATAATGCATTATTCTCAAACATACCATCTAAGTCACGGATAGCATCCTGTGCATCCCTGCGATCCTCAAAGTCAATGAAAGCATAGCCTGGTGGCTGCCGAGCAACCCATACACTGTAGCAGAAAAAAATTGAAAGAAAAAGTATCACTTATCCAGAGATAGAAAAGGGTTACAATAAATAAAAAGACAACTGTGCCTCTGAAATGCATCAGACTAGAAAACTGTGTTCAACTGCTGCAGAAGTACAAAAGTTAAATGTACTGCATCTCAGCATTATCAGTACAAAGCAGATCTAAGCAAAATTAGATACTATGTTTAAAGTTTAAAGGGCTTGTGCGGCAGTATTTGATTTGTTCACGAGTCCAGAGATTATTCCAGTTTACTAAATGGATTCAAAATGTGAATAATCACCAAACAATGTAAATCTAAGTTTGTTGATTGCTTTTTAGTAAAGCCGATTTGCAACAAAATAAGCAGAGGAATAGCTACCATCTTACTGATATAATAAAGGCATGAAGAGTCAGATTAGCATAAATTACACAAAGCCAAGATATCATAAGAATTCATAATCAACAATGAAATAGAAATACAATAAAGCAAACAGAAAATTAGTATGTAATCCATTTAATAAAGCACTGAAACTGAAAATTTTAGCATTACCCCTGCAATAAAATACACATGTATGTATACCTGCATATGACTCCAAAAACGCGAAATTCATCTTCAAGTTCACGCTCAGAGACTCTCGGGTCCAAGTTTCCAACGTACACGCGAGACATTGCTTCGAAAAAGGCCTTCGAACAACAGAACAACCATTTTAGGTCTTTTTTACAAGCCACGAAATATTGGGTTTGGAAAAATCGCTGCTTGAAGAGAAAAAAAGCTTCACTTTCCCAGGATATTCATGGTTAATGTACCGAACAAACAGGTTGAGACAGCAGATTTGAAAAGAGAGGGGAAAAATTCTAAACGCACTTAAGGATCGCGATATTGAGAAATTCTGGGACACTTAGAGGTGAAATACATGGCAAAGAGACAGTGCTAGCATTGGGATTGAGAGAGTGATAGGATCAGTACCTGAAGCGGAGAGGATTGGAGATGACAGAGAAACCCTAGCACTATCGCACCGTTTCTTCTTTGGTCTGTTCGAAAGAAGGTCTCGACGTTAGGGCTTTGGGGTTTATAAAAACACTTTTTTCCCATGTGTGACCAACCATTTAATAAGTAATTTTAATTAAATGAAAAAAAAATAATACCTGATATAATTTTTTGTATATAAAAAAATAAGCAGATATTCAATTATTAGGGGTAGAATTTGTATCATCACAAGAGGTATGAAATAATAAAATAAGGTGTAGAGTTATTATTATTATTAGAGATAATGACACTTTCTTACAACTAACTATAGCGAAATGACATTTTCATACTCTAACTATTTTTCTCTTTTTTTTAGTACTCTGACAATTTTTGTGTAACAATTTACCTTTAAAATGCTTAAAATACCTAAACTACCATTGGTTTAAGAAACCATAAATTGAATTGGTTCAATTTTGTTTATGTTTAAGATGCAATTACAATTATACTCCCAAATCTAAAATTAAATTTGAACAATTTTAAATCTGGTTTGATAAATCAAATTGGACCAATCCTATTATAATTTCTTAAACTAGAGGTATTTTAGTCATTTTAGCACAGGTTGTCACAAAAAAATTGTCAGAATACTAAAAAAGAGATAAAAGTAGTTAGAGTATGAAAGTGTCATTTCGTTATAGTTAGGTGTAACAAAGTGTCAATATCTCTTCTTCTTCTTCTTCTTCTTCTTCTTCTTCTTCTTCTTCTTCTTCTTCTTATTATTATTATTATTATTATTATT
>JAYMTP010006250.1:0-12313 GCA_036897365.1 Geranium brycei | reverse complement strand
AAATAAATTTGATTGTATTTGAATTTCTAAACATTATCCTTAATTAAATTACTTAAAATATGAAATTCGGGGCCTAAAATTAGTGGGGGCCTTAAGCCACTACTTTTTTGGCTATAAGGAAAGGCCGGCACTGGCAAATCAGAGGCGAGTTTGGTTGGTCGCCGACGACTCTCTACTATAGATATACTGGGTTTTTCGTGGAGCTCAGTCACAAATAAAAGATGATGTGGGTTCGTTTCGGTCGCCAAGAGGTGCGTTTGTTTGGGACGCTGGCGGGGCGGGTTCCGTTCGGTCGTCAGCGAGGTGGGTTCGTTCTCTCACTCTTCAACCTCTCACTCTTTACCGAGAGAGAGAGAGAGAGAGAGAGAGAGAGAGAGAGAGAGAGAGAGAGAGAGACTCAATGACATACTTTTGAAATTTTGAATGCCAAATATGGGTATTTTATTCATTTCAAGTTTATGTTAACATAGTTAGCTTGTTATAAACATGAATTTATTATTTACTGCTTACAATAATATTATTTTTTATCATAAAATGCAAACAAAAAAAAATTGTTTATTTAGGAGGACACCCAGCGGTTGCACATAGAGATGTAAACAAGCTGAATCGAGGCTCATTTTGGAAGCGTTCGCCTCGGCTTGTGAAAAACGTTTTCGGCTCGGGCTCGAACGAGCTTATGCAACTAAGCTCGAGTTCGCCTTGAAATAAAATGGACAACCTCAAGCTCAAACTCAACTCGATTCATTTCACTTATATAAATTTCAATACGAATATTCATTAAATAATAAACGAGCCAACTTGAGATTGAATCGACTTGATTCGGCTTGTCTAATTCTATTATAAATTATTAAAATTTTAAAAATATATTTAATATGACCATATAATTAAATAAATAACAAACGATTCGGCTCGAGAGCCTATCGAGTCTTAAAAAATTAGGCTCGAGCTCGGATCGTTTATTAAACGAGCCCAATCCCGAGCTCAATTATAACGAGTTCAAACTAGAAAATTCAATGAGCCGAACTCGAGCGGCTTGTTATGAACTCGGCTCTCGTTTACAACCCTAGTTGCGCATCACCAGACTCGACTCTAGGTTAAGGTACCTAAAATACGTGTTTTAGGCACACCTAAAATAAATCCAAACGTCTTAATAATTTAGGCTCAATTTTTTAAGAAACTTTGGTGTAAAAAATTAAGGTCTTCATTTATATTCTCATTTTTAGACGAAACTAAAAAGTCTCATGTTGTAAATTTTGTTTTAAGCCCTAAAACAATTAAGTCGTCCTTGCACATTACGGTAAAAAGATGGAGAGTGTTTTATGTATAGAAAGAATTTATTAATGTAATTTTAAAAAGTATTAGTCTTTCCAAATACATTACCATTAAGATTAAGATATATGTTATTATAATAAATATAATTTTCTCTTAAATATCTCATATAAGGTTTTGGTAAAAAAAATCTCATATAAGGTAGTAACAAGTTTTAAAAATATTGCAAATACCAACTGAAGTGCTTCAGTGGTTAAGAGATTACTCTCTCTAGTCTTAGTACTGGGACACGCGCGTCATCCATTGACTCGTAAAAATGCATGAAAACTATGCTCACCGGTGTCATGTAAATTTCACATAATATGAGTGGAGAAAAATATTCCCTTGTAATTCTAAATTATTCTAAAAATGTGTTCATTTTGTTAAATTATTTCAATATCAATCCTTATCACAAAAGAAAGGTACATTTTACTCACTCGCACAATGACTCAATAATTTGAGCAGTGACACTAATATGGATTAGATTTTCGGATTAAATAATGGAACACAAACGCATCCATAATTGTCAAGCGAATCTAAATCCAAATCCATATAATTATTGGTTCAGAAATGTAACAGCAATGGCGCAGCTAGCATCATCTTGATGTGGCTGCTTTGGAGCCATAGAGTGATCAGTGATGAGTCATTGGTCTACAATTGCGACAAGTGAACAAAAATAGACATATATGACACCTCACACCCCCATCCATGTTACTGTAATAAGAAACGGAGCTCCATAATTGGACCCTTAATTTGTGGCCCAATCAACTGACGCTTAACCCCCAATTATTTGTTCTGCCCAATCCACACGTCACTTGCCTATTTCGTGCTATATATGGGGCTCTGTCAAATTCTGGTGTCCTCAAACGGTGACGAACTTGTATTCTTCTTTGAGGCATTACGTCGAACAGGTAGCGTGCATTGTGGAAACAGCGAAAATGGCTGCTCGTTACCGTGCTAGGTCTATCAGCTTGCCTTCCGGGTCGCATCCCAGTACCGCTAGGATCGACGAGGAGCTGAGCAAGGCCAAAAGATTTGATTTTGATTCGGTTTCCACATCTGGGTCGATTTGCTCTGGTTTGTCTTGTTTGGGGGATTTGTACACAGCCGTGGATGAGCTTCTTAACATGAACTCAACCCAGCAAGTTTTGTCCTCCCACGGAGATCACGTCGACGAGCTACTTGATGAATCTGTCCAAATCTTGGATGTTTGTGGGGTTCTGAGGGATTTGATGGTTCAAGTCAAGGAATGCGTTCGATCTCTTCAATCCGCTCTCCGGAGGCGAAAGGGCGACGACAACATCAACACCAGCGTTGGAAGCTACGGTTGTTTCAGGAAAAAGTTGAAGAAGGAAGCTAGAAAATTGGTTGCCGCATTAAAGCGAACACCTTGCATGCATTCCCCGATCTCGGGCTCCGGGGATCACCACCTCGCCGCCGTGATTCGGGTGCTCGAGGAAGTGAGCGCAGTGAACGTTTGCGTGTTCAAGTCAATGTTAATGTTCTTGTCGGCTCCGGCGCCAGCCAAGGGCAGTAGGTGGTCGCTTGTTTCGAAGCTGAAGCACAAAGGGTCGGTGGCGTGCGAAGAGTATACGGTCAATGAATTGGAGGGCGTGGATTGTGTGCTTACGGGTTTGTGCAAATCCGGCGGTGATGCGGAGAATGTGCAAATTGCAAGGAAAAGATTGGAGGGTTTGGAGATGAGCATTCAAGGTTTTGAATGTGGATTGGAGTGTTTGTTTAGACGCTTAATCAAGACTAGAGCTTCACTTTTGAACATCTTTTCTCATTAGGGTCTCATAAATTACTCCTACAAATACAATAGGCATTCAAATTTTGGGTGGTCTACATCAAAAGGATTAATTTTCTTTGTTTTGATGTATAATTCTTGATGAAGATTCATATGCTATACTATGAAATCTATTGGATATTGTATATCGTATAATGAAAATCACTTACGAGTTTGACGTGGATCCTAGGTGGTTATCAATTAATAACTAACATAAGTACATATTATCATTTAAGTAATTATCATAACTATATATTATTAATTAAATAATTTTCATAACTACCCTAGTTTTTGGTACAAAGTCTTGCATGTTTTAGTACAATGTCTTACCTCTTTTGATAGTTTAAAAATCAGGTCTCATAAATTACTTCTACAAATACAGTAGGCATCCAAATTTTAGAGGGTTCATATCAAAAAGATTAGCTTTCTTGGTTTTGACGTATAATTCATTATGAAGATTCATATGTCTATTATACTATCAAATTTAGTATATATGTATACTATAAATCAAGTGAGAATCACTCCTGCTTGAGTACGAGATTTTTTTTCTCACCTAATGAAAATTTCATTGGTAAAACCAGTAAAATTTTTCGAGGAAACTAGAACCAGCCAAATATATCAATGACATCATATAATAAGTTTATACAACAGAAGCCAAAAATTAGAAGGATACAAAAGAAAAAAAGAATAAAGGAAAGAGGTAGCAAACAATCTCAAAACAAGCGAAAGTCAAGAGATGGAGAGAAGTCCTGGAGGTGTGATTGACCATGCTCTCGATCTCCCTATCTTCAAAGGGTTGAATCATCTCCTCATCAGTTGTTTCACTTGTAAAACCCAGGGATTTATAGAAAGTCTAAGCCTTTATGGCACCATCACGAGAGTCATAAAGATTTGGTGTAGCCACGTTGGCGGGGGAGCTCCAAGGAGCCCCTGAGCAGTTGATGTGCGGTTGATGTGCGCTGAGAGGGATTGAGATGCTTCTTTCGGAGCCAACGCGACGATAAACCAAGGGATCAGGAATCCTCCAACGCCTATGTATTTTAGATTTTATTTTTGACTTATCAAACAATTTTCTTAAATGAACATCAAGATCATCAGAGCCAGACAAATCAGAAAAAGGCCCACAAACCTCCAGGAGCCCGATCTCTAGTCCTAAATGAGAGTTCAAAATAGGCCCACCCAAAAGGGGCCCAACTTCATCAGAAAAGCCAGAGATTACGTCATCCAAGAATTGATTTGCATGCAAGACAAACCCTTCAATATCGACAAAAGAGGCGTCGAGTCGGTCGACCGAGGTGTCAAATCCATTGCCCAATAAATCGGCGTCAAGCTCCACACGAACTGAAGCGGTAGCCACATAAGCTGGTACGACGGCGCCGGAATATGAGGCAACAACCCTGAGTTGTCTCCACGAATTCGGTAGAAATGCCATCGCAAATTGGCGTTGGAGAAGTTGCCGGAGACCAAACCCGAGAGGCTGATGAACACTCTCCCTATTCAATCGAATCACCCGAATCAGACGGACCGAAGGCAACTCCAATGATAGACCCATATTGCGTCGATTCCGATAGAGCAACATTAGAGACATGCTCTATCGAGTCCGATGAAATCAAAACCGATGATGAGGGAGAACCCTTGGAGATCTATGGCATAGTTGAAATGGTGATTGATGAATATGAGGTATCAGATATCAAAACTGAGTAGGACCTATCAAGCACCACCAATTCAATTGATAGACGAATAGGAGAGAATGAGGAAGAGTGAACAAGAGCAAGAGCTCAGTCGAGAGCAGTTCTAGAAATAGAGCTTGGATGAACAAAGATAACTTCTCCAATCTTTGAAGCAATGTTGATGATCGATTCTTTCAACCATGCAAGGATTGGGATTCCCGAAATGGCAACCCACCTGAAAGAACCCCCCAATTCAAGCAAGTTCAATTTGTGAAAAAGGCCACGAACCAACATCGAAGCCAACACCAATTCGATGCCTCTAGCTTCGAGAAAAAAGATAGGTTTGAAAAGGAGACGACGAAGACTCTATTTCCCAAGAATGAGATGTAGACATCCAAGACACCCTCAAGAATTATCTCATTCAAAATATGCTTAGCACTTCTGTTGGAATGAACAACACATAAAACAAAGTGCTTGAATTTGGATACAAGTATGTGGTTAATCTGGCCAGGACAAAAGTCTCCAGGCAGAGCATCGGATGATTTTGGAGCAAGGGAAGGAAGGGATGAGGGTTTCGGGACTGAATGAGTAGTCGGTCCAAGCACAACATCCTTGAAAGAGTTGGGTTTGGAGGTGGTATTAGAGGGTTTGGGGACGGGGGCGACAGAGTAGCTACAATTCCAAGCTACGATGAAAAAGAGATGAGTACCTCGAACAAACAAGCCATTTAATTCCTTGATAGCAAGAGAAACATCTTCTTTGTTGCGGTAATGAATGAAAGAGAAAAATCTTCCATTTTTATTTGGCTTGGGAGGGATGTTAACGCCGCTGATTATGTCGAAGGAGCCGAAGAGGTCTTCGAGTCAAAGGTGAGTGGTGTGATTGGGAAGGTTACAAACACAGATGAAAAGGATGGGCTTAGAATGGCCGGAGTGTCGGGTTTGGGGTAGGAAGTTTGGGAGGTGGAGGTTTGGGAGGAGGAGACTTCATTTGGGCATGGTTAATGGGAAGAGAATGCCCTAAAATTTGACTTGAAGTCTCCAATCTATCTACGAATTTGTGACAAAAATAAGAATTGTGTCTCACCCTCGAGCAATTTTGTTGTTACTTGAGGACGTGGTTGACATAGGATATATTTCGTAATTTCTAAACATGGTTAGATCAATCACTAGAGATTCGAGATCTCCCGACTCACTCAATTTGCGTGTGTTGTATTCAATAAGACATTGAACTATGTGAGCTATGGTACAATATAGCCAATGTATCGATGTTCGTCGGGTATAATATACTACTCCGATGTAGCTAATATGGGTGTGTTGGCTATAATGTCGTCAATGGTCAAATGATTTTTGACAATGGTGAACATAATGTAATTCTCAATAACACATTGCAAAACATGTCGGTTGTATGTGAGTCAATGCCCAACATTTCAATCATAGCCGATGCACTATGCCAAAATGCGCCAGGAATAGTCTGTGAGTGCACAAAATTTTATGAAAAGAAAACTCATTTGTAACTTCTTTATAAACATTAGGGATGATTACACATTATTGCACCTATTATAACTTGTTTTACAATTAACTACACCTAATTAAAAAAGTATTTGAGCTCGTCTAAATTTTAATTTTTGTAAATTACTCCAACTATGTTAAGTTTTAGATGGATTTTTTTTTGTATAATATTAAGTTCCAAAATATACCCTCAACTAAATTTTGTTTGTGTAAAAAATCTTAAATGCTTTCAATTGAGCATGAAGTTTTCAAAACAATATCATCTGTTTCTCTCATTAATTTGGTTCATCACCAACCTAATTGCACACGCATACAACCAAAAATTATAATCAATTTGAAGGATCTTTATTTCAACAAACAAATATTGAATATATCATTTTCTAGGTAACAACAGGAAAAATTGTTCAATCACATATGTGAATGTGGTCAAATTCAATGGTGACGATTGTTATTGTATGAGTGTATAATTGAATTTGGGGAAAATCTTATAAATGTACACTCAAGTATGGTTTATTCACAAATAAATGCATTCATCTTTAAATGAGAGTTCAATGTGGAAATGAACAATAGTTGAGTGCAATTTTATGAGATTGTCACTTGAATTTGTGTAAGGTATATTTATCTAACCATAGTTCTCAAATTTAATTATGTAGCTCTTATTAAGGTTATACAAATATGATTATATTTAAAATAATCATGAAATCCTTAGATGAATATATAATAATAAATAATATTTGATTGAAATATATATTGAGACACCCCTAACGGTTTAGCCTCACATTCTTATTTGAAAGGTCCTTGAGTCCAATTCTTATTGGGAGTGTGTTTCTTTCTAAATTACATTTTTAAAACAAACAACAGAACTGTTTTAATCGAGTTCTAAAGTTTGGAAAATTTATGTTATATGGTTATGGTTAGTTGTTACCCACCAGGTATGGAAAAGCAAAGGTTTATATTATTTTTGACATGCATAATATTAATTTGCTAGTTTATATTTATTTTGGCTCAATTAAGCATGTTTCGGTAGGACTATACTCGTAATCAATTAATTAAGAAGGTTGATACTCGCAGTAGTAATCCATTTTGTGATACACAAAGCTAAACTAATTCTTTAAGCGCGAGTAACAAGTTATTCTAATGTTAAGAAAGAGCTATAAAACTAAACTATTGCATCACTAAATGAGTTCAGTGTATGTGGCCTGCACATAATCATCCCTAATCAACTTTTTTGTTCGTTATTTCTTAATGGTAAAGAAATTTGTACAATGATACAATAATGATTGTCAAACAATAATCAATTATGACTCATCAGGTGCATGTACAAATATAACATTTGGTAAAAAATATTTATCTTGTTCTTAAAATCAAGATTGCTTTGCACGCATAGAGAATTTACGAAATAAATTACTGGCTATAATAAAGTCTCATTCATAAATTGTAATTTGTCACCTCGAATTAGTCATCACAAGAAAAATAATGACCAGTCACCTCAAATGGCCATAAAAACGATTGACAACCTTAGTTAATTTAACTCATAAAAGGAATAATTGCAGGTATTTATCTTTATAATTAATCACTTACAAATATAAGAGTATAATTAAGTGGGAACTCGCCTTTTATTTGAGAAAATAAGAATTAATTGTCATTATTATATTGAAATTGGGATTACTTAAAATTTTTTTCTGACTCATTAATGGTAGTTTTGCGTAACTATTTCAAACTTATTATTTATTTCTGTCTTTTATCACAAATATAAGGGTACTTTAGTATTTTGATATTATTATATCATTTAATTGTTTCCTTTATTTTTTACGATTTCATGAGTTTATTTTTACAAATAGAAGAATTACTAATTTTCTTATTATTTTATGATTTAATATTTTCTTTTTTCAATTTTATTATTTTATTTGTACGATGATATAATTTGCACATATTTTTTACTATTTCATAATTTTGTTTTCACATATACTAGATATGCACAAAATTTTTACTATTTTATTTCATTTCTTTTCGATTTCATAATTTTATTTGCACACTTACATGATGTACACGAAAATTTTACTATTTCATATTTTACGATTTCAATCCTATGAACGTTTTTCATTGTCTCCAATTACGCTGCATTTCATTTTCATAAAGGTGATTCATATATCATTTCATGAGAAAGTACATATTTCATGTGTTCATAAACTATATGAAAATGAAGCACAATATTGAAAATCAACCAATATTGAAATTTATCCACAAAAAAACCAAATTCTCATGTTTCAGAGAATCAATGAACATATATTTACATGTTTCAGTTTCGGGTGAAGGATTCATAAATTAAAAATGAAATTGAGGCGTTGATGTTGATGGACGCTAATGATTTTCGCCATTGAGGCGCTTAGCGAGCTCTAGAGCAAGTATGCGCTTTCCCGGTTGACACCAGAAAACACAATTCCCCTCCTCTAAATAACAGTGTGATCAATGAAATATTTTCATAAAAACAAGGAAATCGAAACTATGGTCGTTCTAGTTGCAATCGATCATCTAACTCACGGCGATTCACGGCAGTGTTCTGGCATGGAGGCGGAGCGCCGCCCATCGCAGTGTCTTGTTCATTGCGTACACGGTTTGAGGAGTTTGCCGCCACCGAAGATCCGAAGATCTGAACCGTAGAGTGACGTTCTGAACTGTGATGATCTAAACCACTGAGTGAAGATCTGAATTGCCAGAGTCCATACTAGCCGGCGTGAAGAAGGAAAACCCGTTTGCAGTGGCTCGAAACTTATCTTGAAGCAGAGGGTGGAGAAGGATTTGTGTAGACGGTGACATGAAGCAACTCTGGGATTAGAGTTTTGAGTAAATGGGTAGGTGGATTTTTATGAAATAGGTGCGGACGACGATAGCGGTGGTGGCAATTGGGGGGACGACATACCCGACGCCCTCAGAATCGTTGAGGGCAGAGGCGCCGAAGTATAGAGAGAGAGGCTCTCGCTTCTCTCTAAAAAGTTTGAGAGCCAATGGTTTAGAATCTTTACATGTTAATTGGCTAGGTAAGTATTTGTTAATATTTTGTTATTTTGATAATTATTTGTAAATAACCAATCTATTAGAGTAGATATTTGTAAAATTATTTTGATTCTATTTGCAGTTATCCGTTCATAAAATGTGACAATTGACAAGTGACCTCAAAATGGTCATTACAAGAAAAATGATCGACAACCCTACCAATTCTTTCTTCTTAAATGATATAAGAAAATTAATTTAAAATGAAACATCGAAATGTGTCGTCGTCTCTTCCTCATATGAATTCTAATATGTTTGTCCTTGTGATGATGTGATGAAAATGTTGTCACCATTGTCCGAGCTGACCCTGCACTAGGGGTGGGCATTTACGGTTAACCGAAACCGGAGGTTAGAACCGGTAACCGAACTGGTCCTGTCTGGTTCTCAGATTCTAGAACCGAAACCGACCAGAATTAAGTTCCGACCGGATTTTCGGTTAATCGTAATTTCCGGTCGGTTATTCTGGTTAATCCGAAACCGGTCCAGAATTAAAAATAATAAAAATTAACCGAAAAAAATCCCTTTCTAAACCCTAATTTTTCTCTGCCGCCGCCGCCCTGCTCCGCCACCTCCTCCATAACCACCATAGTTGATGGACAAAAAAAAATGTATTCAGAAATGGATGTTTGGTCTAATGATTGGATCCCAACTCCCTTTGTGGGTGGAGAGAGTGAGTGAGGAAGGAAAGAAGAGAGATAAAGCAGATCGAGAAATAAATAGAAGAGAGAGAAGAGAGTGAGGAATGGAAGAAGAGAGATGGAGTAGATGAGAGAGAGAGTGAGGAAGAGAAGAGAAGAGAGATGGAGCAGATCGAGAAATAGAAGAGAGGAGAGAGAGAGAGAGTTGAGAGAGGATCAAATCCAGGAAAAGGTAGTCACACATCCAGAGGAGAGGGTTACAGTTGTGTGGAGGTGGAGTGAAGGAGAGGGTTACAGCTATGTGGAGGTGGAGTGATGTGGCTTCATCTTACCCATTGATGGTGTGTGACTGTGTGAAAATCAAGAGCTGTGATTTAAATTAGAATAGATCCGGTCGGTTTCGGTTAACCGCGATTATTAAACTCAATAACCGATAACCGGACCGGTCTTCTCCGGTTATTGAAATTCATAACCGAAACCGTACATAATTATCCCGGTTTCGGTTTTGACCGGTCCGGTTATGTACGGTTTCGGTCGGTTTGCCGGTTATCGGCTAATTGTGCCCACCCCTAGTGAGGCATGTGAATCTTATTGCTTACTTATTCAAAGAAATGGTGGGTCATGTGAGGACTTTTTACAAAGATAATGTTATTAAACAAAATAATTACAGATATATGTTACTGTTGAAGATAATTTGTAATATAGGTTTGGGACCCATGGGGTTAACACATGTCAACACCACAATGAGGGTAGTTTTTTCTTTTACCGTAGCACTGCAGATCCAAAAACTTAAATCTGTCTTCAACCTCTCTCTCCAGCAAGCGCCCTCTTAGTCGGCGCCGCCTCTCTTCACATCTTTGCCAGCTGGACTGTCCAAGGCCCAAAACCTTTGACTTTTCGAGTCTCACTACTAATCTGTCCTAAAAATGCATTCTATTTCTCATAACCTCCATCTATTGATTTCCAAAATATGGGATATGAAGAACATCGTCAGATCTGAATCAAGATCAAACAATCTTGGTGATACCCTAATTTTTGGATGAATCAATCTGAATGTAACAATGGCATATCCCAAAACAATTGAGCCAGTGGAACTAAATCCCCAACCCCAATACCTAATCTCCAGATCCCAAACCTGAATCATCATCTTCCCCAAATTTCACATCAACCCAACTTAAATGTATATCCTAACCAGCAAAAGCCTCATTCTCATTCTCATCCTCAAAAACCCCCACAAATATTCTCTCGGAAAGCGTTTTCCAACGGCCCGTCATCATCACAACCCAATAACTCATACACAAATTTTCGACACATGAATCGCAAGAATAGAACAACCAAATTGGATCTGAAAATAGATACGAGAGGAGACGCATTCATCGGATCGTCGATCACAGGATCCCAAACATAGTCGAGCACGAGCTCTCACGGTGAAGAACTCGACTCAGGTGTCGCGGCGAAGAATTCAATCCATCCTGTAGAGCGACTGCTGTGGATGTAGAGGAGGCCATTGCTGAAAACCAGAGAGGTCGGCGACGATGTCTTTTCTTAATTTTTAATTTCAAAATAAAAAATGGATCTGCGTGCTACAGTAAAAGAAAATAAACTACCCTCATTGTGGTGTTGATATGTGTTAACCCGTGGGTCCCAAGTTATCTTCAACAGTAACACATATTTGTAATTATTTTGTTTAATAACATTATTTTTGTAAAAAGTCTGTCATGTGATAGCTTATTTCTTACTTATCCTATGAAATGAAAGTTGATCATATCCGGTGATAATAATATTAAAATACGTAGATAAATTTGGACATCGTATCAGTACTATATATGCATCAGTATCAAACACTCATCTAAATTATTCGATTTCTATGGCACGTCAATATAAAGTTTGTTTTTTTTTCAAAAATTATTGTTTAATGGGTAATTCTAATTCACTCAGATGTATTGTACGAGTATTTCAATTCACTATTATACACTTTTTTTGCATCGATTCACTACAGCAAATTTGTTTTTGTTTCACCACCCATAGTGACATTTGTATAGAAATATTTGTAATATTCTTAACCCTAAAAATATGAAATTCAATTAAATAATATATACATATATAGTAGGTATCAGATACAAACCCCATAAAAATGTCAAAACGTCCAAATTTTATAACTTTATTTCAGCCATTGGATTGTTGCTCGGCTACTGAGGAGGCGACACGTGGCGCGGACGGGAGATCTTCCCATTTAACAGAGGCAGACGGAAAACCCGGGGTATTTGGGTCATTTCGCGGAGAAGACCTAATACCCTTTTTGACGGTTTGCCTTCTCAGAACAGCGAGCGCGAGGATTGACTGGCT
>JAYMTP010006249.1:0-12315 GCA_036897365.1 Geranium brycei | reverse complement strand
TATATATATATATATATCTGAATATTTATCAGTGTGGCCTAAAGTATATCCAGAATACTTTGCTAATGAGACACAAGGCAACAAAATGAATTTCAAAGTAAATCACGTATAATATAACAAAACCTAAACAAATTAATGAGCATCTAGAAGTGAATCAGTGACATCACAGGTCTTAATTTTCTCGCCAAAAGAATGGGTGATCTCTTAGTTAACTATATTGTACATATGATTATAAAATTCAAATTGGACCTCCAGAAAACTGTTTGAATTCGTGAAAATGATTGCTAGTTTTCAATTGTAAATCAACTTTTATTTTTAAGAACGATGGCATTGAAGTATTCATCCAGTAAATAATAGAGTCGAGATGCTTACATCTGCTTCAGTGGCGGTGGAATTAAAAAATGAAGCCTCAGCTTCAAGATCCCGCATTGAGGCCTTAATAGAATTCACTTGCTCATCCAAAACCTTCCCCCTCCTTTTCAAAATCTCCATGGTTTGTCTGGATGTTCTTTCCGCATAGTAGCCTTCGCCTAGAAGAACCTAAAGGTATTCAAAGCATATATACAATAACAGTGATGATCAAATTCAAAAGTTTATCTCCACACACCCACTCTAAAGTACAACGACCCAACAACAGTACAACACTTATAGTTACTCTTAAATCTTAATCTAATTCAAGCATGAGAACATAACAGCAACAAGTACACACTACTAGTACTACCTCCATCCAAAGTAAGTGTGCCACTTTCCTAAAACAAAATGTCACATAACAAGTGTCCCATTTTAACTTTCTTTAGTTAACTAGCCATAATCTACCGACAGTATCTCTCCATAGGCGAGTTATACCAACTTATTTGCACATTTGATAAATGGAAAAAAGTTTAAGCATTTAGAAACGAAGCTTTCAAATAGACCAATGGAACACTTAAACGAGAAAAGTAATATACATCTATATTTTTTTTCAATGGCATTGCTTGGAAGATAACACAGTGTTTTGACAAAAAATAGAAGATTAATAATGAGCTTTTCTTTTAACATTATATCAATTATCCACCATTCACATCAATGAAACACAAATTAATTAGTTTTCTCAGAAAATAAAAGAAGCATAACTACATCATATCAAATAGACCAATGGAGCACTTAATGGAAGAAGTTATAAACTTCTATACTCTTTTTTTCAATCGCATTGAGTGAAGTATAACACACAGTTTTGACTGAAAATAGAAGATAAAAAATGGTTTCTTCTTTTAACATTACATCAACCATTCACATCAATGAAACACAAATTAACTCTTTTTCCCCAGAAAAAAAAACATAGCTACATAGAGCAATGCCTTACCAGAAACTCATTGGTGTGTATCAATCGACCAGGGAAGAAAGCAGCTTTCCCAAACGGAACCTACAAACAAAACCACCCAAACTCAAACCCAAACAATCAATTATGACCTAAAACTAGAGAATCGAGCTTGAACTATCAGTAAAATCTGGAGAAAGTCAAGCTACCATGATGTCGTGGTGGAGCGCGTAGGGGAGGCGCTCGACGGAGTTGACGAGGGAGGTGTTATCGGAGGCGAAGCCGCGCAGCTTGTGGAGCTCGTGCTGGTACTCGGCGATTTTGTCGTGGACGCGAATCGCCGCTTTCTGAGCCTCCTCCGCCGGGAACATGGAGGCCATGGGCGTCGCCGAGCCCTTCATGGCCTGGATCGTGGCCATGTCCATAACTGCCTGGAAAATTCTAGAAAGGAACAGAGAGCGTCGGAGAGATAGTGAAGCTTTTGAAGGTAAAGGAGTGGTTGTGCCCTTTTGGGAGGGAGAGAATGAGAGAAGAGTGGGGAAGAAGAAGAACTATATCAGTGGCATAAGGGTAATTTTTGTTTGATCTGGGTTGGGCTTTTTTGGATTTGTCATTTGTGATATACAAATATTGATGGGTGGGTAGGGCTGTAAACGGGCCGACCTTTTAACTAGCTGTTTGAATTCGGTTTGTTAATTATTTGGTTTGGATTCGTTGTAATTGAATTCGAGCTCAAGATTAGACTCGTTTAATAAACGAGTCGAGCTCGAGTCTGGCCTTTTAAGACTCGATATGCTCTCGAGTCGGCTTGTTTGATAATTAATTAATTGTATGATTGTATTAATATTTTTTGAAAATTAGTAAATATATTGAGCCAAACTCGAGCTGGCTTGTTTAGTATTTAATGTGTTATATATTTAGGTTTAGTTTAATAATACATCTCAACATAGCACAACCATACTTGTTCAATTTATCTCTCACCTTGGATCCCATGAGGTGGTATGGTTCTTGGAACGTTTTACAATAAGTAGTAGGGGTCTCTTCAGATGGCAGAGGGTTCTTCCAGCACTCTTTCTAGCTAAAAGAACCAAAAAAGCCATACAACAATAACCTTTACGATTACGAGGTTCATTCGAATATGAAACCTAATCCTAGAAAGATAGCATTCCTCCTCTCTTTTTTACTATCCAAGTCTTGCATACATTTCGCGAAATTTATACTGGAGCAAGCGCTATCCGAGAACAACTGGGGAATTGAGATTTGCGAGTTATTATAAATTCTTCGTTAGCATAATGTAACGAATTAGAGGAAGAGGAGCTCACGGGTGATGAGTGGGAAGATCGAAAAATTGAAAGAATATAGTGCTTTTTGGTTAGACGCATGGGATTGGCTAAGCATTTTATTCGAACAAATGTAGAATCTTAATGGATGATTTTGTGTTTACTAACAGTTCTCCCCCCGAGGTTGAGACCGACATTTTAAGTAGGTGAAATTAAACGAATGGGTTTGAATTGTTTGTTTAATATTTATTTTATTTTAAATGACTATTTGTGTTGAAAAACAAAAGAACTGAATCTATAACTTATCTTCTTCTTTTTGAAGCTGAACTCGAGCTTTCTTGCATAAGCTCATTTGAGCTCGAGCCGGACATTTATTTCCCAAGTCGGCCTGTTAAATTAAGGTTCAATTTGGCTCGTTTACACTCTTAGGGGTGGACACAATTTCAAATCAGATCGGCCAAAAACTGAACCAGACTCTTTGATTTCTAGTTTATAGGAATCAGACTCGAAACCATGACATAAAATATCAATTCGATTCTTAACTCGGTTCTCTAGTTTAGTTTCTTGATTCTATCATGTTAGAATCGGTTAATTCTCAGTTTTTAATTTAGTCGAATTCACGATTTTGACTCGATTTATATACAAAACTACACTCTCGACTTGTGTTGTGGCGTGTATTGCACCTCCCAAGGCTCCTAGGGTGGACTCTTGTAATCCCCCTATATATTGTGGGCTCAAACCCATTAAAGTATGGGGTCCAATCTGGTCCAATTCCCTCAAGCACCATTAAGTCCAAGCCAAACCAAGTTTCCAAAGTGGATCTCCAATTATTTATCAAGTCCAAGTTCATAATGTCAAGCCCGAGTTCAAAAATTGTTCCCAAAGAAGATTGAATCAATCAATAATTCATGGACACAGTCCTAAACGGAGGTTGAATAATCAATTATGTCTCATGCCCTACTCATTTCTTTTGTTTCTCTTTTATCATTCTCTATTTTTAGTTTTATATTTCATTTTCATGTAATGTTATTTCATGACCAAAAGTTTGTTGTTCTATTTTCGAAATCTCTTTCTCTCTTTTAATATAAAATGTTATATACTAATAAAAAAATAAGTACAAATATAAATTGGGTTGATAACTTTAGTGTTCAACACATTTTAGTCGTTCAAATAGAATACTACAAATTTTGTATTGGAGGACCCAATTTGGCGTCGGTTTGAATGAATCTTCATAACTATGATAAGTATCAAATTTTGGTATAAATTTTAGACGTTAATTTTTATATGAGATATGTATTTTTCTTACAACAACTTCATCACTATCAATTTATCATGCTAACATTTAGTAGCGGATTTTATATTGAAAAATTAATTAATTAATTAATTAATAACATAATTAATTACGTCACGAACTCTAAAAGTTTGAGCTCGAGTTTGATTCATTTATCAAACGACGCACCATTTGACTTAATTTATGCATAAATTTGCTTAAAAATTTCACAAATTTTCAATAATTAACAAATAATTTAATTAATAAAATATAATTGACAAAAAAAAGTTTAATGAAAAATGAAAAACAATTTAACTAATACGTAAAAAAATAATTATAAGTATGAATAAAAAAGTAAAGAGATAATGGAATATGCTACATTTTAAAAGCCCAACCTATTAAAGTAAATTTATGCCCAAAAATCATAAAAAATCACACCACTATTAAAAAAATTGTCAATTCAAAAGTCTGAACCTAAAGACCTCATAAATAAAATACCACACACTTACCGTCAAGCCAAACAACTTTTATTGTTAAGTTGTACAGTTTTTGTATACATATTAGAATTTAAGGGGAGACATATATAGTTTTCGGAGATTTTTTTATACGATTTGTTTTTGAATTCCCGGGCTAAAGGGGGCACCCCCTTGGATCCGCCACTGCTAACATCGGACAATAAAATATTGGGTACACTGTTGTTTAATTTTCTCTTGTAAACAACAATGAGGCTCATATGCATGTATCATAAGTGGTCATTTTTTTAATTTCTTCCGGCAAATTTTTATCTTAAATAAATAGCCGGAACGTGATATTTGTGGGATGAACGTTGGCTTGAGTCGCTTGACCTTGACTTGCATAAGAACTAATCAACTATGGTTGGTTTCATTTTAAGGTTTTTGTCAGAGTCTTATTCGAAAGTTGAACCAAATCATATTCAAATACGTATAGAAACCAAATTATAAACATGTTATTATCATCAATGTGCAATTTAATTAAAAACCTTAGTTGGAGCACTAATTAATCATACTATACAATAACAATGAAAAAAATGTGTTAACTCTTCAAATTTTCAATATCAAAAGGACAACAACACAAATTTTAAATTTATAAACAAGATTATTTACATAACTAATCAAATATCGTAAAAACATAGTGGGTCAGAGGAGACATTTTAGAAGTCAATTGAAAAATTAATCAGATAATTAATCGTGAATTAATTAAATAATTCTGAAATTTTGACAACATTGCATTAATATGACAAAGTACTTAATCATTTTAAAATTACAATTATATCATTTCCAGTTTTTACATAATATTTTTTTGAAATAAGATTTTACATAATATTTATCTATAAAAGTTATATATTTTAATTAAGCTTGATGTAACTCATAAAAATAAATTCATCAACCTAGACTAAGAGAGTACTTATATTGTACATTCAAGAAAGTTAATTGTACCCAATATATCATTAATAAACAATATACCGATTTTAATAATTATATATGAAATATGATTACCTAATAGAACAAATTTAAATAATTATATTTATTTTTGCTTGATGATTGGATAATCCAATTTTGAGTGTTGATTGAAAGCTTCAAGTGTTTGCTTTATTTCCGAAATTAAGGAACCAAATCAACATCATTGAATGAGACAAATATAAATGGCAGTCAATTCGGTCCCGACACAACATGCCCATGAGTTGTTTGTTTTTATAAAACGTTACTTATGACTTATAATAATAGTGGCTACACTATCTTGACTCCTCCACCCATGCATTAATGCAATGAACCCTACAATTACATTTTCCAGGTGGCTCCACCTTAAAAATATCACATAGGAACCAATCATTGAAGGATCATTAATCCTATCGATTATTAAAAGTCAACATTAGGTGGCTTCTGTGCTCATGGCTGCACACGTTTCCTCTAAACTTTTAGTTTTCATTTCACTTCTTGATTTTATTTTTTTAAAGCAATCTTGATTCAATTTAAGTATTAATGGTTAATTGGCCACGTTATGGGATCATTAATTATATGGTTTTAAATGAAAAAAACTAAATCGGTCCATTTATAATTCAAAGTTACGTCGGGTGAGTCCAGCTTTAATGTTATATCAGAGTTTGATGTTAGATTTATATCATAATTAAAAAGATTGAATGCAAAAACAAACGATCAATCAAAATAAAAATAATAAACAAGACAACAAGAATTTGCATGATTTATTACCAATGTATTGTACGTGTTCAAATATGTTAAAGTAATATAATATTTATAATACTACAATACAACCCTAATCATAAAAGAAAATAAGAAACTCGAGGATTAGGACCAAATTAGATCACTAAATCCCAAACATAACATGGTTGGGCCTAAAGTCTCTTCGTGCCTCAAGATCGATCACTTCGCCCTTGAACTCAACTCACCAACCAATCAACTCACCATCATATTGGTGGATCTCAATCCCAATGAGTCTCTATTCGATTCAAGACGTGTTCAACAATGTCGAAGTTCTTCCATATCATACAATCCTAATTAACTCAGATCTACAAATCTCGCAATCCAAAAAAAATGTAAATCTAATGTCAACTTAAATAACAAGTTACATCGAATTTAAAATATCATTTCAAAACACGATTCATGGATTAATTATTGTCCTTGGCAGGATAAGATCGAAGGTGAGAGATCAAATTGAAGAAAGAAAAAGTCTTATGGGGATTGAGGACGACGCGTTCTCTTCAAATCAAGCAGCTATAGTTGTTTAAAAGTCACCAACATGTTCACATGCTATAAAGTCAAAACCCCAATTAATTTTGTACCCATCTCTCCTCTCCTTTCTCTATCTCCCCCAATACATCAAAAATCCATTCCTCTCCAGCAATCACAATGACTGGCACTGGCAGAGAAATTCTACACAAAATCAAGGTCAGCAAATGGGTCATTCTGATTCTCCATTGTGTTTTTTCCATGCCTGCACTGATTTTTGGAGCTAAAACTAAACTTGCCCTCATGTTCTTAGTCAAAGCACAGAAATTTGATGCCTTTTCCTTGAAATTTATGGTTAAGCTTGTAGTATATGCTTGAAAACACCAACCCATTTGAGCTTTTGAAGAGTAGTGACTAATCTGGGTAGTTCCTGTCATGAAGGGCCTGAAATTGCTGTAAAATTTATTTTTTTGATATTTGTTTTGGACATAACCTTGAAAATTATGGGTTTTCTGTGTTATTGTTGGTGTGAACTGGAGGTTTCTTTTTGTGTGTGTGTGAAAATATGTTTGAGTTGACTTATTAAACAGATACTGTAATGGAGGCCATTACCAATTGGAAATCAATTTTCTTTGAAATGCCCATCTTTTTGAAGTAGTGAGTGTCCATTCAGCCAATGTCTAAGCTGGTACTTAGGTTTACATGGGTTTTCTCTTTTGGGAAATTCGATTCGTCGTATTAATTTAATGCATAAGAAATTTGTATGAGAGAATGGCACTTTTAGTCAAAGAACTCTGTTGTGAATGGAGGATTAAGTTTATTTGGGATCATAGGTTGTCAACAACATGTTCTCATTCGGTAAAATATATATTCTGTGGTCGTTCTGATACTGTTTGGACCGAGGGAGAGTTTCTTGTTCGTAGAAACTTAGTCAAGGGTTCATTTTGTTTTTATAACCGACATGTCAATAATGGAAACTCTTAAGAAAATGTTAGATTTTGTAGTCATTGATGGTTAAGAAGTTTCTTTCGATGTGGCATTTGTACTGCTAGGAGTCTTGCAAACGGTATTGATATAGTAGGAACTCTTCGCCAGTGCATCAAGATTTACTATGAACCTTGTTCGAATTTCCTGAAACAATTATTGTCAAAATGTCCCGTCAGAACTGCTTAACTTGACAGTGTATTAAATAGAAGTGAATTGTGGATTTCGAATGCGAGTTATAACTAGCTTTTACGTTGTGATTTGAGTAGTTATTATAATTCCTTTCAGGTGAAGGCCGGGTTTGGCTCATCTGCCACAGACAACGGAAAGGGAAAAGGCAAAGCACCGTATCACCTCACTCATGGATTTCACTTGGTCAAAGGAAAGTCAAATCATCCCATGGAAGATTATCTAGTTTCTGAGCTCAAGCAAGTAAAAGGAAATGATTTGGGTTTGTTCGCCATATTCGACGGCCATTTGGGCCATGATATTGCAAATTACCTGCAGAACAATCTGTTTGACAATATCTTAAAAGAGGTAATGCATGTAGTTTTTTTAATATAGAAAATTGTAAAAAGTGGATGTGAACTTTCATTTTTGCAAGAAGGGGCAGGGAACTTACCATTCTTTTGCAAAATGTGTACATTTTTCAAAAGATAACGAAAATGCCCTTGGAATTACTTTTTTGAAAAATCAAAATAAAAAATAATGTTTTTCAACTTGAGCTCAACTATTTTTCTCTTTACTCTGAACTCGGTTAGATCTGAAGTCTCATGGAAGGAAATCATCGGCATGCAAGATAATATAAAAACCGACAAACTCGAGTTGGAAAAAAAGTATTTTTTAAATTTTAATTTACAGAAAAATTGATTTCAATGACATTTCGTCATTCTTGGACAAAGGTACACAAATTGCAAAAAAGTGGTAAGCTCACTGCCACTTTATGTAAAATTAGAAACGTTAATGACAACTTTTGGAATTTACACTTTTTTTATGTTCATTTGTAGTAAAGAATATTTTTTTCTGAATAATTTCTTTTGATCTAAACAGCATGAATTCTGGACCGAAACCGAGCATGCAATAAGGAGAGCTTATCGTAAAACAGATGCTGAAATATTGGATAAGTCATTTGTCTTGGGAAGAGGTGGATCGACTGCTGTAACAGCAATTCTGATCAACAACGAAAAACTGGTAGTGGCAAATGTGGGCGATTCTCGGGCTGTTATATGCAAGAACGGTATAGCCAAGCAACTCTCAGTTGATCACGAGCCAAGCATAGAGAAACGGTCGATTGAGCGTCGCGGTGGCTTTGTCTCAAATCTTCCAGGTATGCCAAGTTTCAGTTATGTTATGTTCTTATACTTTACTCCAAACGAATCTATTGGTTACTCTCAGATCCTAAACAACACTGCTGCTACACTCTGGATTGTTAAAGTGCCTTGTAACATTTTCTGCAATCCAAAGATGGGTGAAAAGGTTAAATCATATCCGTCCAATTTTTTTGTTGGAATATGCCTTGAATCGAGTATGAGTCTGAACCCACGCTGACCGGGTTCCAAGGATAACAACCTTGGTCTAGTGGTCTCGCTGCTATGTTTAGGCTTTGGTATTCTGGTATGGGCTTAATTTGAGCTGTCTATTGGCTTATGCTTTACTATTCCCTATTTTCTATTGGGTCTGAGTATAGCATTATAAATATTATTTACGAAAAAAAGACAGTTATTCCCAACTACCACTCATTTCCACATAACTACCTAAAGGTTAGACAACTACACCAAACTAATTTTTTTCCCACACCCTTAAATTGAGTTGATGGAAAAGTTAACTTTATAATAAAAAGACAAAAATGTCCTTGATCAATTTTCTAATTTTCAAACTATGTCATCGGGGGTTGTGATGTACTCCCTCCATCACCAAGCTTCCTCACTCACACTGTTTTTTGGTGAGCCCCAATAACATAATTTGAAAATTAAGAAATTGACCAAGAGCATTTTTGTCTTTTGACTATAAAGTTAACTTTTCCATCCACACATTTTAATGGTGTGGGAAAAAATTAGTTGGGTGTAGTTGTCTAACCCAAAATGAACTTCAAGTAGTTATGTAGAAATGAGCTGTAGTTAGGGGTAACTAAGTGTCTTTTCACGTACTACTTATATAACTTAGTCGAACAACTTGGTGAAAGGTGAGTATATTCCGAAATCCTCAATAAGACTTCCCATCCTCTCTCCTTCTAAATGTAGTCAACGCATTGTTTACCGATCCTGGTGTTCTTATATTCATAGTTTTCTGATTCATTTCTACAGATTTATTTTTCTTGTTATAACAATATTATAGTCCATCCAGCATGACCATGTCCTTAATTGGAAAACTCGGTTCATCTGACGTGAAACATAAATGGTTGTCGTAAGCAGTGCTGTAAAAACGTTAGTCCGATGAAGAGGGCTTTCTATGGACTAACCGGGATTTAAATTGGATCAAAGGATTAATCGAAAATTATAGAGGGCCAATCAGAAATTAGTTGGAGAATTTTACAACATTGACAGCAAATTATGTCTCTCTGGTCTTGAACATTTTTTGTCAACAATAAATTAAACAACAAATACCACCAAATCTCTGGTCTTAAATGTGTTTTCGATTCTCGCAGGAGACGTCCCAAGAGTTGACGGGCAGCTAGCCGTAGCCAGAGCATTCGGGGACAAGAGCCTGAAGAGACACCTCAGCTCGGAGCCAGACATTGCGGTGGAGTCCATAGATGACGATGCAGAGTTCATCCTCCTGGCAAGCGACGGGGTCTGGAAGGTGATTCACTTCTTCAACATCTATTTTTCTCATCAATGTTTCTTTTTTGGTTATCGGCAATAAAGCAGTAAATCTAACATTTCATCGCTTGAAATGCATCGTGCAGGTGATGTCGAACCAAGAAGCAGTGGACAGTATACGGAACATAAAGGACGCCAAGTCTGCAGCGAAGCATTTGATACAGGAGGCCGTCGGTAGGAGAAGCAGAGACGACATTTCCTGCATTGTTGTGAGGTTTCGGTAACGTTTTATTCGGATCGAACAGAGCTTTTCGTTGATGACCTGCAAAAGTGTGTATACTAAACTAGAGACTTAAGTTTATGTCTCTGTAGTTTCAGTGACGACACTGTTGTAATTTGTATGTACAACTCGTGCTTCAGTTGTTTTCAATGTATATGTACTTGATTTTTTTATTTATTTTTGCAGTTATTTACTTGCATCTTAAAATTTTGTGTTATGAAGTATAATCTGATAGGGTTTGGGCACTTTAGATCAGGAATCTGTCCTCAACTTGGAACCAAATCTCGAAACTAAAAATCTGAAACTGTAATTAATAGTTTGGTTTTTGTTCTAAATTTAAGATAATCGATTAATTTCAGTTTGGGTTTATTTCTCAAAACTCATAACTGTCGATTCAATCGCCATGTATTCGCCTTTCGTCCACCCACGTCTATTGGTTAGCTTTTATCGTTATATTGTTTGCACTTTATATTTCAATTGAGTTATAATAATTAAATCTTAGCATTTGACATTTGTTGGCTATGAATTGAGTTTAAATTCAGTCTATAAACCGAGCAGGAATTCAAGATCGAAGACTAATCGGTTTTAGTTGAGTAGGACTGGAAACGAACTGGTCATAATCAAATCCAAAATTGAACTTTTTTCTCACACAATGATTTTGAATTTGGTTATTATATATAGGAAATCGAGTTTTAATCGAGTAGGACTGGAAACAAACCGACTAGCTAGAATCAAATCCAAAATTGAACCGTTTATTAAGTAATGATTTTAAATTCGGTCCTCATGTACTGAGAATTGACGTTCAGTACAATTCAGTTCAGTTTAGAATCATGCCCACCCTTTAATCTCACGTGTTAAGAAAATTTGAAGTATATATGTAAATAATTTGGGATAAATATACAAGATCAAATAAAATAATAGTCAAATTTGATACAAGAAGTATGTAACTACAAGATCCAATCGATACAACTCTCACATCAATCGCCACGTGTACAGGTCACGAATCTGGACCGTACGTTATCTTCACGCGCTGGCTTGGAAGAGGTGGCGGCAATGTGAGCAGTGAAGAAGACAACACGAGTGGTACGGAGGAAGACGCGTCGATCGGACAGTGAGACCCACGCGGCATGCCCTTAGTGGATACGGTGGTTGAGTTTTAAACGGTCGGTTAAAGGAACGATTCAACCGGATTTATATTTATTACAGAGTCGATGATAGAGAGAGTGGCTGAGACGGCGATGTGGCGGTTTTTACTCGAAGTAGTTGTTGTTGCTTGTAAGAATTGGTCCTCAGCTAATAAATTTGTCCGCTTTTGACGCGTGTCACTCACTCCCCGGTTAAATACAATGTTGGCTCGAGTGAGTGTGACTCACCGCCATAGAAAAGCGAGTGGTCCTGGTTATACATGTAGAGCCCGCAAAGCCGGCACATAAGAAACTAATTGATGGAATAAAGCGCGTCGCCGCCTGTCTCGAGATCGCCACGTGTGATCCGGACAACATCATCGTATGTCTCCATTTTAGCTTGGGGCTGCGCCAGTCAAACCTCCCGCTGAATGCGCGTGTTTCTCTCTCCTCCTTATTTTCTCTCTCTAGATCTCCTTTATATACGCTGCGAAGTACAGCCCTTTCTCATTCCTCCTCCACAACACACAGCGCAACACATAATTTTATTTTTATCACAAACTTTATTTATTACATTTCTATTTCCTTAAGATGGCGCCGAGAACCGCCGTCGCCG